>PVKB01004003.1:0-165192 GCA_004027205.1 Ctenodactylus gundi
GCCAAATGAGGTGGAGCTGTTTTTGTGGAAGCAGCTGTGGCCCAAACTGCAATTCCAAAGGACTAAAGAGAGGCAGAATGGTAAACAAGCTCGCACAGTGAATTTGCAAGACTTCCCGCTATTTCGGAGGAAGACACTAGATCACCCTGTCTGTTTGATTAGGGCTCACGCTGAGACACCTGCTTAGGGTGAGTGCTGGATGACTGGAGGCCTCTTGTGGAACTGGCACCTTATTGGTCTCTCACTAATGTGCAACAGATGTTGGCCGTCGTGGACGCAGGTGCTGATTGTAGCCTGATGTATGGAAATCCAATAAATACCCACTAAAGCCGGTATACATTGATGGGCATACAGGCTGCACCACTAAGGTAAAAGCAGTGCTTTTTGTCTCTTGGGATAAGCCAAGTAACCACTGTGTCCCTACACTGCATATACGTCTCCCTAATTGTTGAACACATCCTCAGGTGGATGTGTTGCATGGGCTGTGCGTTCAAACTACAAGAGAGGAGCTGTGGTTGCAAGTGCAAGAGGTAAAGCCAATAGTGCATGAGCATGCACCTCACAGCACACAGACGTTGTCCCAGCCTAGCTGGATGGATTGTGCCCACGTGGCAATACTGCCTAACTTAGATTATACAGACAATTAAAACACTGGCGGAGATTGGCATTGTGCACAGCCTCTTCAAATCTCTGTGTGGCTGGGGAATAAGCCGATGATTCCTGGCAAATGACTGTAGATTACAGAGTCCTCAACAAAGTGACACCCCCCTTCATGCATGCTGCAGTGCCATCACAAATATTACAGATAAATAAAAAGGTACTAGAACGCTATCATTATGGTATGAACTTAGTCAATGCTTTTTTTCTCCATAGATATTATATTGGAGAGTCAAAATCAATTTGTCTTCACCTGGAAAGCCAGCAACAGGCATCTTCAGTGTTCCCTCAGGACTATCTGCATAACCCCACCATTTGTTATAGACAAGCTGCTAAGATTTAGCAGCAAGGGTGTGCCCCACTAATGTCCCAACTGCACCATTACATAGATGACACGATGCTGTCCTGTGATTCTCTTGCAGATCTAGAATCAGCTACTGCCCACCTCTGAGAGCATCTGGCAACATGTGACTGCATTACCAATAACTCCAAAGCCCACAGACATGGAATTTCAATGAAATTCTGGGGGAGTTTCTTGTCAGATAAGACAAGGGCCTTCCCTGAAGCTATTACTGATAAGTTCAGATGTCACCCAGGCAAACTAGAGTTAAGCAGCTACAGACTTTCGTTGGGATACTGGCAGGTGTTCACTTCCTATCTAGCTTAAATCCTAAAGCCACTACATTGACAGAAAAGGGAGCTACCGGAGATTGAGATGATGATGTGGAAACTGAACTTTTGCCACCAAAATGTGCTACTCAACAAGCCCAAATCTTGCATCTTGCAGAACCTGGTCTACTTTTTCAGTTAGATGTCCATGTATCCTCAGATAGTTATGGATGGGCTCCATAACAGAGAACAGAGTGCTTTCCCATACCAATATAGTTTTGGCCAATATAGTTGTGAAGGAAACAGAGACACAATATTCCCTGACAGAAATACAGTTAGAATCAGTTTACATGACCTTGCAGGTCTGTGAGAGTATCACTGTCACAGACAAGGTGCTCGTGTGGCCCATGGGATAAATTTAGTCACACATGACTTCCTCAAAGACTGGAGTGATGCAATACGTGACAACAGTAAAATGAGGGGCTCACTTGAAATGAGTATGCGGACCAGTAGCACCTTGTCAGTAGAACTAGAGCAAGTACTGGGACCAATGGAATACCTTGATAGTACTATCACAGGGCAAGTGGCTATACTGTCAGAGCCCAAGTCCTCACAAAATAGAGAGGAAAAGCCTCCATTACCACCAGGCATGTGGCATGCAGATGACCCTGACCCTAATTCAAAGTCAATTGTCCACATGGATGGCAGTAAACTATCCTGCTCCCAACAAATGATGTCTGGTTTGAAACTGGATTTGATCAAAGCAGGCAATGAGCTGAGCTCACGGTTTTACAGATCCAGATGACAAGAGATAAGGATCCCCTGGTCATATGTACTGACAGCTGGGCTGTATATAGGGGTTTGACATTGTGGATCACAACTTGAAAGTTCCAACAATAGTTGGGCACCATCCTTTGGAGGGATAAGCCATGTGGCGAAACTTGTGGGTTCTAGGGACACACAAAAAAAAGGAACAGTGTTTCATGTGTCGGGGCATGTGTCCACAGGCCTGCTCCAAAATGATGAGAGAGACGCTTTGGTTCCCATACAGTGGTTACAGTATGCACCCATACAAGATGTGACAGTGTGGCTCCAGTGTAAGTTGGGACATGCTGGTAACAACACCATGTATGTATACCATTAAGTAAATGGTGGGGGGTGTCTGAGTTACTAGGACCTACCAGGGCTATGAAGACTTCACAGCCTGTGCACAGGCACTCCCTGAAGGAGAAAGCTGTCAAGAAGCCCACAGCAATTACTAACTGGATGAGGACCCTTAACACATTGGCAGGTGAACTGTATAGACCCAGCGCCACCGTCCCATGAGTAAGCATGTGCCCTCACTGCTGTATACAGCCACAGGACTGCCTTCTGCCTTCCCTTGCAAGGCTGCAGATCAAAGCCACACAGCGCAGGCCCTGTCGCACTTACGCACCCACTATGGGTAGGTGATGAGAGATTCACTTTGTTGGTACTATAGCACAAGACTGGCCCCAGCAAATGGACATCAGCTGGATGTTCCATGCTCCCTACAATCCACAGGCAGCAAATATGACAGAGAGATACAATGGGTTCTGAAAATGGGGTGCAATGGGTCTGCAGCCCCCATCATTAAGGGGCTGGAGCACCCAAGTGGACCAAGTCCTATCATCCCTCAATGAATGTCCAGCGAAGGGGGACCTACAACAGTGTAGGTTCTCCTCCATTGGGAGCAGTCCCAGTTCAGCTACATATAACCACTAAGTATGACCTCTTGTGTCCCAGTGGTGGGTATAATAACATCCTACTGCCAGCTGGAGGGAACAGACAATATGGACTTGGCTATGGCAGGTAAAGACCCCACATTGCGAATAGCTAACTCTTGCGGATATGCCTTGCATTATAATTTAGTTGTATCTCCATATGTATTGAATGAATGACTGAGAATAGGAAAAAATGGCAAGGCACTCTCTTGCTGGAGACTTTTGTGCTACCTCTATAGCCTATTATGTGCTCTCTTATCCTGGTACACATGGTGTCAACAGTAGACACGGCAGTTAGCAAATATGTGTTGGTACCAGAGACTGAAGCAGCAGCCACTGGCAGTCATGTTTTTTCCCAAAGACTACAGAAGAGTGTGTATCCTATGGGATGGCAGGCATTTACCCCTCCCTGTGCCTGCGCTTTATCCTGTTGAGGAAGTCCTTTGCTATGCCAGTGTCTTCAAGGATTTTGCCTATTTTATCATCCAGCAGGTTGAGTATTTCTATTTTAACATCTACACCTTTGATAAATTGTGATTTGATGTTAGTGCAATGTGAAAGATGTGGATCCAGTTTCACTCTTCAGTATGAAAATACAGTTTCCCACTCACCATTTATCAAAGAAGCATATGTTTTAGGCCCCCTTTATCAAACATCAGGTGGCTAAGGATGCTCAGGGCTGTCTCTGCATCTTCATTTCTGTTCTGTTAGAAGCCATACAGGAAAAGGCAGAGGGAGGCTGAGAGAGGGAAGGAGGACCTGTGAGGCAAGAGAGGAGGAGGGGTACGTGGGAAGGGGCAAGCCCTCCCCGCGGCTGGGTCACATAATTAACGGGAGATGGCACAGAAGAGTCAGAATTCTTCCAGTCTACCTGTGTGCCTCAGCTAAACAGAAAGCCAAATTTACAAATGTTTAAAACAAAACAAAACAAAACAAACAAAAAAAAATAGCACAGGGGAGGAGAAAGCAACTAAAAGGATTAAGCCAGTGGGCCAGAGATTTTTGTTTATCTGAAGCCCCTCTCAGCTGCCTGAGAGTTTTGTTTTTTGTGGGTTTCTTTTGTTTGTTTGTTTTCTTCTGTGCCTTAATAAACTTTATTTTTGATTTTCTTTTCATCAGACTTGGTCCATTTTGTTCTCAAGTGGTCTAAAGTCTGGAATCCAGGGACTAATGAGGGTAACCTGGACTACCAACTAGGATCTGTAAAAGTTTCATTGGCTACTTTTTTGTGTTAATACCTTGGTTTCTTTGTTTAAATCACTATTGCTTTGGAATATAACTTAACATCTGAGATTGTGATGACTCCCGCTCTTGCCTTGTTCCTTAGGATTGCTTTAACTATTGTGGATCTCTCCTTGTTCCCCATAAATTTTAGGGTTGTTTCTTCTATTTCTGGGAAAAATGCTATTATTATCTGGATTGGAATTACATTCAATCTGTGTATCAGTACTTAGTAGTATGATTTCAACAATACTGGCTCTGCCTAACAAAAGCCAAGGAAGGCCTTTACATTTTAAATGTCTTCCACAATCTCTCTTTTTTTTCAGAGTATTATAGCTTTCATTGTAAAGTTCCTACACCTCTTTTCTTACGTTGAATCCAAAGAAAACAATCAACAGAGAGAAAATTGACAGGGAAAAAAAATTGCCAGCTATTCCTTGGGCAGAGGGCTAATATTTAGTACATACAAAGAACTGAAAAGCATAGATGCCTAAAAATAAAAGACCAAATCAAAACTGGGCAATAAAAATGAACAGAAAGTTCTCAGAAAAATAAAAATGGCCAATAAATAAATTTAAATATCCTCAGCATCGTTAGCCATTACAGAAACGGAAATCAAAACAACACAGAGATTCCAACTTATTCCAGGAAGAATGACTCTTAACAAAACTCCAAAAAAAAAAAAAAAAAAACAATAGAATCTTCCTAAAACCGTTGGTGGGACTGTAGATTGGTACAACCACTATACAAATCAGTATGGAGATACATTAAAAAAACTGAAAAGAGATGTTTCATTTTACTTACCTGTAACTGGATCTATAATTCTGGGTATCTTTCCAAATGAATGAAACACATTACATAATGGTGAGACATGCATACCTACATTTACAGCAGCACAACTCATAATAGCTAAATCCTGGAAGAAGCTCATATGTTCACCAACAGATGAATGGATAAATGAAACGTGATATAAAGACACAATTGAGAACTACCCTGTCATAAAGTAAGTTTGAATCATTTGTAAGAAAACTGACACAATTTGAGACCACCATCCTTACTGAAATGAATCAGACACCGAAGCTTAAATGTGCTTGGTTTCTGTAAAATGAGAAACCCACAGTATAAATGCACAAAAGAGCCAAGTAAGAGTGATGGCAGGAAACAGGAAGATGTGTTTTAAAGATAGGGAGAGAAGGAGGGGCGATGACAAGACAGGGTGAAGGGGAAAAGGAAGAAAAACTGATGGTGATTCAGTATGTACACGTATCAGTTTCTCAATCTGAAAGTAATCATTACATATCTCAAAAAGAAGAGGGTGGGTAGGGGGAGGGCCAAAAGGAGAGAGGGGAAGGTCTTGTAACCTTGTCAAGACATGTATGTGCATAAAATGCTCAAGATCACTGTAAACTTCAAATTTTGCACTTACATGGATCAATAAAATGAGGAAAAATAAATAAAAAGAACAATTTGAAAAACGAAATTTCCCAAAGCTTCCTCAGATGAACTACATAAATAAGTCTAGATTTCTGTTCACAAGTCTAACTAGTTCAGTGACTTATATTCCCTGTAGTCTCAAAGCATACACACCTTTGTGCATTTTAAGAAATTATATACAGCTGTTCCTGTAGGATTATTCTTTCACCGATTTTACCAGTGCAATGTTCTACTCACTGAACTATTCCTGTATCTTCTACCAATAGACAAAAGAAAAAAAGAAAAGAAAGAAAAGAAAAAAAAAAGAAAAAGAAAAGAACAATCCTGTGGTTTTCCCAAGATAAAGACAGGGCAGAGTCAGTTTTCTAATTACACTATCTGCTTTCTAGTTAATAGTTATTTAACAGCCAGTTTTAACTCAGTTTAGTTAATAACTACATTCTACTTATTTCCCCATTTCAAGGCCAGGTAACAAGATGCATTCAAATTAGGTTACTGATTAATTTAATATCTTCACCCAGCACAGTTACTTACAGGCAATAACATGCAATACTAACATTAATAACATTACTCTAGCTGCCATGTTAATCGAAAGATTAATTCCTTTTATAGCTTACACAAAATATACATTCTGGTTATTTGGTTTGCTTTAAATTATTACTTCTCTTTTGAACTTTCATTTTTAAAGTATTTATTTTAAACACTATCATAGCTACCTATAAAATTTATTTTTTAAATCACTGAATAAACATCCTTTACTTTTATAATTTTTTTCTAACATGGCTTTATGAGAACTGTTTTAGATCAAGAGAAAGAAAACAAACATGATTGTTTTCACTCTGAAAATGGATTCATAAGGACAGTGTCTGTGACAAAAAAGCACTGTGGATCCTATTTGCAGTACCAACACACTGCATACAGTTTAAACATTAACATTTCAGAAATATCACATCATCCATCCCCACAACAATTGCTCCAACATTTACTATTGCCCCAACACTGATTCTTTTTTAAAAAACACTCTTAATGATACTGACCCAATCAGGGTAATGTCAAGAGAGATTTGCCAAAAATACTTAGTTGACAGGTCTCCAGCAAGGAGAAATTACATGAAAGTTTTTTTTAATTTCTTTTATTTCTTATATCCACTGATATCATATTCATGTTTCTAAAGACTTCTCCATAAAATTTTATTAGCAGTATTAGCTAATTATGAAATATCAGCTCTAGAAACATTTACCTGTACAAATCTGACATCACAGCTTCTGTTTCTGAAGTTAATGCTGCATCTAGAAAGAATAGAACTTAGTAAGCACACAGAGAAATTATTAATTAAGCTCTAAAATGTTCTAAATATATAATAGGTACATCAGATGTTTATTTAATTAGAAAAATTTTCACAATAGTTCCATGGACATAGAAATCATAAACAATGACCAAAGACATAGTTATAAAGGCTACAAACCTAGACTGAGCGCCCACATCCGAGTCTGAAATCTAAATTTCTGCCAACTGCTATTCAACAGTCTTACTGAGTGGCTGTACTTACTTTAGACTTTTAGTGGTTTCTGTGTTAATGCCAAGATTTTTTGAATGTGAATCTATCCCATACCTAGCACACTGTCTAAAAATAGACTAGACATCTCCAGGCGACTCATTTTAATCCTGTAATTTTAAAAACTACTAGATAGTTTAGGAATTCCAAATGACAGGTTTTCCTTCAAAACTACCCAGAATCTACTATTATCATCTCTTTCTCATAATAGTTACAAATAATTCATAAGAAAAATTTAGAACGTAAGGCTGGATGTGTCATATTTTAAGTTTTATAAATTTGTATAAACCATTGGACATTGAGCTGACACTCCAGACACATTTGCTGATTTTTTTTTCTCAGCTTCGCTCCCAATTCTCTTCAAAGGTTTCCTCAAGGTCATTGATACTGGCTTGTACAAGGTCCCATAAGCTATATATATATATATACTTATATATATATACATATATATTATAATATTTCAAACATTTACATATTTTACTAACAAGGTATAAAATATTTTAGTGTTTTCAAATTCAGCACATTTTCTCATCAGCACACTTAAAATCCTGGTAAAAGAATGGTAATATTTCTATTAGTTATTTTCCTTCTTTGAACAGAATTCTTTATAGTTGAAAAGGCTGGAAACCTACTAACACATAGCTTTGTGTATGTGTGCATTTAACCTTTAAACAATAAAAGTTTCATTCTATTTGCGCATTATGATTTTTCCAATAAAAATAGCATAATACCTTCTCCAAAACTTTTCAAAATTACAGCACTTGACAAAGACCCACAAGAAAAAGATAAGAAGCCTATAAAATATATCTTACTGCCTGCACCTAAGATATTAATTCAATAAATT
Organism: Ctenodactylus gundi; assembly: GCA_004027205.1. Lineage (NCBI taxonomy): Eukaryota > Metazoa > Chordata > Mammalia > Rodentia > Ctenodactylidae > Ctenodactylus > Ctenodactylus gundi. The sequence goes on from PVKB01004003.1 coordinate 8,063, forward strand.
TTAAAAATGCCAATACCATTGTTTAAGATCTCCTTCCAATCTCTCTACCATTATAAAATTCATTGATGAAGGCTCTTGATACAAAGACTTGGAATGAAGATCCTAAAAAGAAATACAGTCTAGCTTGTGTTTCCTCCCAGTTTGTTGTGTGTACTTTTCAAAAAATAGCAGCACAAAGGGGAAGCAGAGATACCGAAAGCAAAAAACGCAGGACCCACTTTTGGTTAACATCACTGAAGATACTGAAACGCTACACAACAATAATTCCAGAGTGGAGCACTCAGGAAGGGTGAGACTTGTATTATTCCTAAAGCTGCATTCGTTTTTCAGCCTTTCATTTCACTAGCTCAAATTGGTTCTGAGGGGCTGGAGAAATAGCTCAGCATCTAAAGCACTTTTCTAGCAAGCTCAAGGCCTTGAGTCCAACTCTCCAGCACCACATAAGCTGGCCATGGTGGCACAAGCCTGTAATCCCAGCACTCAGACGGCTGAGGAATGCCATGAGTTTGAAGTCACCTAGGCTACAAAGCAAAAAAAGAAAAGAAAATTGATTCTGAAACGATATGTAAAAGTAGCTAGCTCTACCGTAAAACAAAACAAAGTGAATGTTGTCACTACTAGAAATTGCTTAGATACTTGAATATCTAATGGTTAACTCTGGTAAACTCTGCAGTAATGTCCCTTAGCAGTTATTTCGGGGAAAAATTATCCACATAATTTCTCTTACTCATCTATCCTAAACTATTTGAAAGAAACTAAACAGTCTGCTAATCTCTGTTTAGTTAGTCAACATTATATTACATTAAAAAAGTTATTCAACTCCTTTAAATCCCCTGAAACTTATTTACTTCACTGTCTAATGAGAATTACACTATATATATATATTCATAAATGACAAAGAGTAGGCTTTGACTCCAGGCACGAAGTCTGGGGACTGGCTAGTATCAGTCTGAAGGAGGAAGAGCCCGTGAGATACTATCCCAGTCCTTGCCAAGCCCTGCCTTCAGCAGTTTCTCTTAATTTACTTAAGTTATTCTTAGTGTGTCTTAATGAAGAGAAATATTTAAAGTCAATGCTAGCAGTGACATAATAATATAAAATTCACAGTTGCTTCAAATCTAATCAAGGAACTATAACATCTAGAATATTTTTTCATGTTTAATGTCATAGGTTAAATTAACAACAAGAAAGACTGTATGCCACCAGTAAATGTGCCTGGACCTTACAAAAGCTGAAAGGTAAAATGTTGGATCCTGTGAAAAGGTTATGCAAAAATCTTATTTTAACTTCCTCCAAAATTGAAACTGCAGCCTTGGGAGACCGTTCCTGACTCTCCCGCAGCTGGGTGAAGCCACAGACCTCCCAGCTGGTGAAATGTAAACAACACATTGGATGGGCTTTTTTGTTTGTTTTGAGACAATGTCTTACTTGGAGGTTGGTCCTGAACTCTGTAGTCCAGACTGGCCTCAAAAAACACAGCAGTCCTCCTCCACCAGGATCCAAGTGCTGGAATTACAGGTGTGCACCACCACACCCAGTTTATGTGGTGCTGGGAAATCGAACTTGGGGCCTCGCGATTGTGAGGCAAGCATTCTAATTACAGAGCTATTCCTCCAGCCCTGCATAGGCCTTGTTTTTTTTTTTTTTAAACAATCAATGATATATGTTTTTGCTCTACATTTTTGCCATTTATCCTTTTCCGTACCTGAAACATGATGCTAGAGGTACAACAATCCCAATGAGACTATGAGGATGGAAATAAGCAACTTAGTTCCATGATGAAACCACTAAACTACCTGAATAAGACATTTTATTTCCAAATTTCTTGTCATATTACAGAGATAAACCTCATATTTTTGACCGTAAGTATATAAGAATTTTACTATATTTTTTGTTAATCTTAGCCGACGTGATTCCAGGTATTACGACTTCTAGTAACTTGCTTCATGCAATCCATGAACCAATCTTGATGTGCAATCCAGTACAATATTAGACAAGTAAAAAAAAAAAAAAAGGGCTTTTTAATCCCTTTGACACACCTGTTCTTTATATGACACACAAACACCGTACTTGACCTGACCTACCATGTCACTTATAACACCAACTGCTATCATCAGTTCAACTTGTTCGAACAAAATCAGCATAAATTGAGTGGCTTAAACAACAAAAATTTATCTCACAGCTCTGGAGGCTGAGAAGTCCAAGATCATGGTGCTGAACAAATTCAGCGTTTGGTGAGGGCCTCCTCCTGGCTGGATTCTCACATGGCCTTCTGTTTGCATGTGGAGACAGGGCAAGAGGAAGGGTGAGAAAGAGGAGGGGAAGGAGACAAGCGAGGGGAGAAAACGAATGAGGGAGAGAAGGAAAGCACCTGTTTTTTCCTTTCCTTATAAGGGCACCAATCCTACCATCCGGGCTCCATTCTCATGATCTGACCCCTGAGGATCTTCAGGGGTTGCAGGACATGATGAATACGGTGAAACACAATTATTCTGTCCGTGGCAGTAACTGATGCCATAACAGTTATAGCACCAGCATTCCCCGCAAACGTTGTCCAGCTCGATTTGACTTCCTCCTTCTGCCCTCTATTCTACTCATTGAGAAAAAGCAATGCCCAGAAGCAGATGCTACTACATGTATCTGAACATAAGATTTTTATTTGGAAGGGGACAAAAGACAGATAGTGGAATGGAGAAATCAGTTAAGGGGAAACATTCCAAAAAGAGGGTTTCAGGTGCTTCAACCCCAGGGAAAACGCCTAGATTCAACATATACAAAATGGAGAAGGTATGTTCGTTTATAAACCAATCTTACTGCTCATTGTCTGGGAGCCATCAATGGGCAAGAGCAACAGTCTTGAACTTGGAGCCATCCCTGGTCATAGGTGATCTGTACTTCTCAGTTTAAGAATCCTTTGGCAGATGCAGCAGGTGGAAGTGTGATGTGGGTGCCAAGAATGGTAACACCTGGGAAATGTGAGTGGAGAGCCAAGAGTTCACCAGTGCTTAGCCCACCAGGGACTTAGAGTCCAGTCAACAAGGTTGCAGCTCTGAAGAAACTATTAAGCTGACCCGAACACGGGAACTAATAAAAATATAAGAGTCAAGGGCTCATGAACACAGCATAAGACTTTGATTTCCCTTTCTTTGCTGCAACTAAAAACCAGATACAGAATCCAAAATGGCTCCTAAGAGTAACAAACACATCAAGAGGACTTGCTTTTACTGCACAAAAATGTGTGCACTAGTTCAGTTGTCATGAGTGTTGTCCAGTTATTAAAAATTACAGTGAAAATAGAAAAGTTGAGATTATTCCTTTCACTTTTGACAAAACCAAGAAGAGAAGCCAAACTATGTAACCCGTATGGTACGTAACAGATCAAATGCTAAAACTGGAGTCTAACATCTTAGCAAGGCAAGAATCGGGAGAGGGAATTAGACAGGGTTCTTCAGTTCTGGTTAGACATTTTGCAGCCCTGACTTTTTTTCCTATTTGACAAATCCTACTGCTGCATTTACAATATGCCAAGCACTGTTCCACAAGCAAAACAGAATAAAACTAAACAAGAATAAATTTTTTTAAAATAGAATTTAAAAATGAAACCTGGTTACTTCTAAATCTGTGATGTACTTATCAAGATTTATTATCTTTTTATAAATAGAAACTTAAAGAAGTTAAGCAACATTCCCAAGGAAAACCAACTCCAAAGCATAATCTTTTAATTATTACAGTCTCCTATCTTTCTCAACATGAGAAATTCACAGATGTTCAAGATATATAGTTGCACGTAGAATCATTTTACAGGTTTCGACCTCCTTATAAGTATCACTGGCCTATCCTCAGATTTAGAGGGACCATCAGAAAGGAAGAGTTAAGGCTGGAATGGAAAGAATACTGATGGATACTGATAAAAAGCACAACTAGCTAACTAGCTAATGCAAAATTAATTGAGAATCACACTGGAAAATTTTGAATGTCATTCAACAAGTTTAGTCTTTATTAATTTGTAATCATAATAATAAAGACCTACTGAAGAATCTGAGCAAGAATTTAATTTAAAAGTATGTACGTGTGGTCGGGCAGCAGACTGAGCAAAAAAAAAAAAAAATAGTGAATGTATGTCATTAGTTGCAGGCCAGAGGGATTCTGGGAAACCACAGGTACATACACGACCCATCTCATCACCAGGATCAAGCATAATTGCTGCTATCAATCCAGGCTTCTAAAAGGCAACTATAACAATAAGGTGGATTTACACTGGAGGAAGATGGCTCATAGTTTTACTGTGCACATACATATTCATAGACACAAATTGTATTCTCAAAGTCTTTAAATCTATTCCTAAATCAAAGAGAATAACTTTGTCTTTCAATAAGAATCACCTGGAAAGAGGTATGCATGTATTTTCAAGGATGTGTTCCAGTAAAGTCAGAAATGTGCTCAACAGCTGTCATCTGACACTCCAAGCCTTCTGGATAGTGCTCCCTTTGATAATAAAGACTTTAGGACTTGGTATCTTGATTTATGTTTCATTAGTGATATAATGTATAAGAATGACCACCATCCTCATTATCATATTTTCCGACTTGAGAACATACTATAGAATTGCTTTCCAGAGCCAACTACACCTGAGAATCCCTGTGGTTTTCTTCTGCAGATGCCCATATTCCTATTCCAGAAGTTTGATTGAGTTTGAGATAGAAACTAAGCATGTATAGTTATTCAAACTAGGCAGAGAATTATGATGCAAAGTAGAGCTTGAACTATTAAACATGCTCCACACAGCAGTAAAAACCATAATAAATTTTTTGCACACTGTGAAGACATACTCAGCTGAAGAATTTACATGTTTTAACTCATGTAACCTTAATCATAACCTGTGATACTGTAACTATTATTATCTCTATTTTTTCATTTAAAAACATGAAGCAGAGGTAAATCTAATCTCTGGTAACCTTCCCAAGGTAACATGGTGTCTTAGTTACTTATTCATTGCTGTGGCTCAATATTCAACAACCACAACTTAAAAGAGGAAAGATTTATTTAGCTCACTTTCAGAAGGTCTCTCTCACACAGTCCATTCATGGGTAGCCAGCAACGAAAGGTAGAAACAGATAACAGAGGCTGCAGAGCTGTTCAGCCCATTACAGACTGGAATTCAAGCGAAGCAGAAGAAAAACAAAGTCTAGAGACTCAGGCAAAGACTAGATCTTTCAGGCAGTGGCTAAAAAAAAATGTTTCTTGTTCCTTTCTTGACTTAGTTTAAGCTGCCAGCTGGACCTCCCACCCCGAGGATGGATGACCCACCCACCCTCACTTCCTGGCCCACAAGTCAGTAACAGATACCTGAAAGCTCTGCCCTGGTCAACCCCTCAATCTCAACAAGTTAACACAATCTTACCAAGTCAAACCCCAAGCCTATGCCCCTTGCAGCTAGGCCCTACTCCCCAATAACAAGCAGTTCCACAGTCATCCCAGTACATCCACACACATGAAGCTTTGGAGGACACTCCAGATACAAACAATGGCACATGGGAAACACATGGTAGAGTATGGGTTTAAGGAGATTTGTTACAAATGCAAACAGGTGGTTCTTAAACTATGTAAGAAAGTTCATGTCTTCCTATAATCCATGTGATACCCTAAGATCCTAACTCATAAAATCTGAAAGAACATAAGATCTAAATGACATCAGCTGGGGTCACCACATATCAATCATGAGTAGTCTTAACAATTTCACAAAGATTTCTACATAAGGCTAACCTGATCAGTAGTGACACCACATTCTGACCTTCATGACTTAATTATATGTAAGTAAACCTCCTGTCCCCAAAATTGTGCTTGCCCATGTTTCATTCTGCATTGTCCCATAAGACAATTGTATCAGACAGTCAGCCATTTGCCACAATTTTTTAAGAAAAGAGAAAAAACTATGTAACTTCAGTAGTTTTCATATGATAGTGTGAAACAATCCTTACTGATCTCTTAGGCAGACAGAAAGTTTTATTTTTTAACTGTACCAAAATAAATGATTTAAAATTGAATAATGACGGCCTTTAACTGAAATTTCTCCAAGCACCTAGTGCGCAGGTTGTTCAGCCACAGCCACTTGTCTTCTAAGATTTCTCTTTCTACACATCCTTTGCTTTCTCCCTCCATGTCTCTTCATTTGCAAAGCTAAAGCATTCAGCAGCTGTGCTGATTGCCTCAGATGTGGCCTTTTGTCAACACCTGCTTTCAGGTCCTCATATTCTCTAGTAAGTGATTTATCAATTTTTTTTCTTAAGAAAAGACAGCATTTTTCCCAAGATGGTGTGACATTTTTTCTGGTTTTTTTTTTTTTCTGTTTGGTGGGCTGCCTGATTTGGTATTTTCACCTTACGTATTTTCTCTTTATCTGAAAATAGACTGTATCCATGGCTATTCAAAATAAGCACAAGTGTATCTGCTCTCTCATCAAAAGATTGACAATTCAGAATTTAGATGGGGAGGCAAAATGTGTATTAGAAAACTGGCACATGCGTAAGTGTCCCCGGTTAGCATAAACTTGGAAAATTCAGAGGAAAAAAAAATAGATTTCGGAGAAGAAGAAGAAATACTACAGAGAAGAGGAGAGGTTGGGTAAATGAAATTCAGACAATCAGAGATATGAAGTGGGAAACATCTGAACCCTACCACCGCTTAATAGAATCAAAATTCCCATGCATGGGACCGGAAGCATTTTCTTAAGAATCCCCCATTTTTCTAATGTGGAGCCATAGCTGATTATTACTATTCTGTCCTATGCTTCATGGCCTGACTGCCCAGCAAAAGTATAAACCATGACATGAGATTTTCTGATATGGAAAAATTCTCAGAATTCCTAATTGGCTTAGTATTACGTGCACAATAGGCCTGAAATATAGCCCGTGGTGTGCTCTACTGAAAATTTAGTATATTCCAAAACAGAGTCTGAATATTAGTGAAAGGAAGCCAGCAGTTTCGTCCCTACTCTTATTATTCATGTCTTGGTTATTATAAAAGCAGCAGCAGCAAGATCTGGAGATAAGCTCCAGAAGGGCAGACCCTTCCACTTGAGAGAAATATCACAGAAATGACTGGATACACTCATTTTTCATGTCACTTGAACTTGGCAAAATATGGGCAACGAAGTTGGGTGTGGTGGCACACGCCGGAAATCCCAGTGCGTGTACACTGAGGTAGAAAGATTTCTGTGAGTTTGAGCCAGCCGAGACTACAGAGCAGGGCATATAGATATATGCATGCAATAAAAGCAATGTGATTCCAAAATAATGCTGAAATTTGTTTCTAGCACAAAATCAACAAACTTCTCGAAGCCTCCATTTAAAATTATGGAGGACAAGCTGACTCAGATCATTCTGCTAATGAAAACTAAAAGAAGTGGATAGAAAAATAAATTTTAAAAAATAGAGAAAGCTGATGGCAATATGCTAGCAGGGCAGCAAGGATTTCAGGGGTCAAGTCACCAGAGAACGGAAGTACAAAGAGGTGAGATCCAAATTTCCCTGAGTCACGCTTTTCTCCTAAGTGCTGACCAAGCAGCTGAAGAGGGAAGGGCACAGCGACTCAAAGGCTGAAAAGCCAAGCAGAGGTCAACAAAGTTCAGTAATCTCGTGAGACTTAGCACTGAAAACGAGAGCCAAGCAAAGGAGAATCCTAGTAAACTTCTCTCACTTGCACTTAGAATTCAGGAAGGGCTGCGCTAGAGGACCTAGGACCATCAGAAATGAACTGCTCTCGCAAACACTTAAATACAGCTGGCTGCAAATCAACTCAATCCCAGATGGGATGGAGTTAAACGACCTCCATACCAGAAACAAAGGTAAATTCTCTTTGCAAGAACAGAACATTATACTGCTTCATCATGACTCTATTGTTTTCACACACAACAGAAACAAACAATTATTTCTGCTGTGAGAATCAAAGAAGAGGTCGGTGTATCACCAAGCCCACCAATGGTCAACCAGGAAGAATGCTAATAGGGGCCAATGAGACAATGACGGAATACTCATCCAGTAACTAAAAACGGCTTCCTTTTGTTTGTGGCTGCCGGAGACACAAGAGATGATGATAAAGTTTGCTTTTCTTATATGAGAAAAGTAGTGTGCTTAGAGTAACGCCAGTATTTGTCCTCTCTCTTCTCACTCTTCAGCTGCTAACCAAAAGTTAGCAAAGACTATAGCCCTACATTAGTGAAACAAGCACAGCTTGCAAAGCATTTAAACCTTACTTTTGAAGCCATTGTCCCCATGTCAAACCCCAAGCTGTCGTGTTTATCATTAAACAAAAATTTCAACACATAGTCTCACAAATTAATGTTTCATAATCAAGAGAAAATAATTGCTCTTTGACTATGGTGGTTGTGTAATGACCACAAATAGAGTGCATTATCTAAGCGTTTAAAACCTCTATATTGAACTGTTCTTAGAATACATCATCAATATTAGCAAATAAATGCACTTCAACTTTATTAAGTGTTTCACAAATATTCAAATTCTTACTTTTATGCCCTTAAGTAAAGGCTGTGCTGTGATATTTATGTATTAATGGCTAAGGATTTAAAGCATAAGAAGTGCAAGCGCCAACAATAGTCCCCATAACACTAAATTTGAGGGGAATAAAGTCTACATTAATAGAACTGTTCGTTTCAATTCAGCTGTGGAATTTAGTCATCGGGTTTTTTAAGTGACTTTGCGTTAGATCTGACACATCCCAATGCTAGTTTGAATAAGTGCGTGCAAGATTTTGGAAAGAGCACAGCCTGGAAAGTTTACTAATAAAATATGCAATGTGCAAAAAAAAAAATCAGATTGCAACTTTTTCCATAAAATAAACAATTACTATGCCACAAGCACTGCATCAACAGTGACACATCTGAGAGGGGACAGTATGAAAGGGATAGAAGAATTATAAGCCAGAGTTGCCTTATAAAAGTTCTCATTTGGAAACATGATAAGGCACGTCAAAAAGGGTCTCGAAGAGGAATAAAATATTGTATCTGCTGAGATCACTTTCTCTTTCTCCAAAGATGGAGGACAGAGGGCAAAAAAAAAAAAAAAAAAAACAGATCAGACATTAAATATGGACAAAAGCTGCAACAGAAAGACATAACAAACACATAAACTAACAGAGTATGACAATACTTATTTCAGCAGACAGGTCTTTTAGATGACAAGATGAAGTCACAGATCCTTGACTTGTAACAGTTTAGAAAAGCCACTACATATTAAACACATTTGGAAACTTCCAGATCAGCATGATACATGAAAGCAGTTCAGTGTGTCAGCAAAGACAACAATTTTTATATTTTTAAAAACATTTTAAGACAGATCCAGTTAATAGCAGCAACAAAAACTATTAAATGCCTAGAAACTAAGATAGGAGTTGATATTTGTGAGCAAGATACAGGAAGCTATTATTTGTTATGTGTAGAGCTGGGGAATGACTTCAGGCTCTTTGTGTTGACCAGCGTCCTCAATCCCTTTGTTATTTTTGATTTTGAGACAGGGTCTAAGTCACTAAGGTACCTAGGCTGGGCTGGAACTTCTGATCCTCCTGCCTCAGCCTTCCAGTGCCCGGATTATAGATCTCCACCACAAGGCCTGGCTACTAAGGTATTAAATTTAAAATTTATTTATGAACACAAAAGTTAAACACACATCACATCACGTTTTGGATTAAAGGCAAAAACACTTATAAGGATGCTAATTTCATCAAATGAATCTGTTCATTTTCAAATCAACATATTAAATGGTGATCAAGTTAATACAAGCCATAAGAATTCAAATTTATCATCATATCATAAACTTCAAAAACTGATAAAATTCAGTATTGACACACCCTTACATTACTAGAAAGGATATAAAATACCACAACCATTCTGGAGGTTGATTGACAGAATCAATTAAAAATTTAAATGTACATAAACATAGATCCACGTACTTAATTTCTTCAAATCTGTCCCTCAGAAATACTTGAATATGTACACAGAAATTGAACACAAGAGCATTTATGAAAGTATTACTTATAAAAATTAAGACAACTTAAGTCTCTACCAAGTGGAGAATTTTTATACTATACTAATCTGTTATATAAAAATATGTATGAAAATTAAAAAGAAAAACCTGTTGACCTAAGATAAAAAATTCTCCTGCTGGGTGTGGTGGTACATACCTGCAACCCTAGCACTCTGGGAGGCTGAGGCAGGAAGCCAACTGATCAGGTAGCAATACTCTTTTGCAAAAAAAAAAAAAGAAAGAAAAGAAAAAGAAGAAGAAGAAGAAAGAACAAGAAGAACAAGAAGAAGAAGAACAAGAACAAGAAAAAGAAAAATGGCTAGGGAAGTATCTCCGTGCCAAGAATCACAATAAAACCCTAAAAATATAAACTATTGCGACAGTGTACAATATTACATTCAAATATGATTCATGCTTTTAAAACAAAAATATTATGCATATATAACCAAGTTAATAGAAACCTATTGAAAGTATAACACCATATACTAAACATAAGTTGGCAGAAAAGCAAAATAACTTATTGTAAGCAATGCATGAACTAGGTGACAAAGTTATGGCCAACATCCTATAATATGTACCTAACAAATCTGATACTGTCAACAAAATTATTGTTTGAATCATAATGCATGTGTAACTGTCCCTGTACATTGATTTCTATTAGCATCAAGGAAAAAATATTTCTAACATGCATCCATCTGCAAAAAGATAATCAATAAAGCAATTTTCTCTGAGTTTTCATTTAAATGCCCAGTCTTAAAGAATTGTAGCTATGACATTTGTTTCCAGACGATTACACTGCTATTAATAGGATTAAAATGAAATGAACCTTAAAAGTCACCCTCCTTATCGGTTCTATAATATTCAGGCTCAAAACTAATCTCTTACAAGACAAACAGTTAGCTTGCATTTATCCTAAAAAAGTCATTTTTCTTTTACAGTTTTCATACATTTACAAGGTTAGCTTAAATAATACACTAATTTTTAAATAGCTGCTTATTTTAATCAATGTCTTTCAAAGAAGGGCACTGTAATGTGCAATAATATTGATCTGAAATTAGCTAGGACTGATTCTTCAAATCTTTATAGTAAATACAATCAATCCCAGTCAAGTTTCTAAAGAATATTTTATTTCTTTTCTGATTGGGAAACAGCATGCTGATTTGAAAGTTCCTATGTTGGTACATCTCTTTTTGTCGAGGGCCCACACTAATTACATACCCTTAAAGATCTTGCCCCTTCTCTGTCATCTCAGGAGGGCTCACATTTTATATTTTTCAAGATTCATGCACCTACGTTACCACATTAAGAAAGAACCTTAGTCTCTGCATGTGAACTTTTTAATGTCCTGTTCCTTCCATTTTCCTCCAATAAGGGGCCCACACTTTGAGTGTGTACTTCCGAATTTTTGCCTAATAAATCCTTCCTGAGCCTTTTTAAAAATAAAAATTCATTTGATAGAATTACTATTTAAGAATAGCTTATACATCTTTGAAAAATAAAAATAGTGTGTATTATCAAATTAAAAAGTTTCTGCACATCAAAAGCAATTATCAAAACAGAAAACTGACAGAATGGGAAAAATGTTTATCACGTACCCCTCATACAGGAGGCTAACGATTAGCATATACAAGGAATTGAAAAAAAATAGAACCCTCAAGGTCAAAGACCTGATGAAAAAACGGTAACTGAAATGAATAGGCAGTTTTCAGATGAAGAATTTCAAATGGCCAGAAAATACATGAAAAGATGTTCAATATTCTTAGTCATTAGGAAAAAGTAAAAATCAAAACATCAGTAAGATATCATCTTACACAATTGAGAACGGTGTATATCAAGACCTCAAAAGGAGTCTATGCTGACAAGATTGCAAGGGGAAAGGAATCCTTCTTCATTGCTGGTGTGAATGTAAGTTGGTATAACCACTATGGAAAGCAGTATGAAGATTCCTCAAAGACTGAAAATACGTATTCAATTCAATCCAGCAATACCTCTTCTAGGTATCTTTCCAAAAGAGTTAAAAGCAATGTATAAGAGACATACATGTACATCCATGTTTACAGCAGCACAACTTACAATACCTAAATTGTGGAAAACACCAACTAGCCATCAGCAACCGAAGGATACAAAAATTGAATACAATGGAGTATTACTCTCTTTTAAAGACAGATAGATTGGGAGCTTTTTAGGTAAATGAACACAACATAAGACCATCATGTTTAGTGAAATGAGTCAAATTCAGAAGGATAAATATTGCCTGCTTTCTCTAATGACAAAAACCCAGAACAAAGAAATTTACAGAACCAAAAAGTCCCTAAGTAGTGCATTCAAAAAAAGAGTATTTAAAACTATGCAAATCAATTTAAATTTAGATGAAGAACTTCATAAGCAAAATTACGCTGTAAAACGAAGGTCCTGAAAATTTAAAGTTCAGTTCAAGAAAAATACCATAATCAAAAGTTAAAATCATTCAAAAATCTGAAGCTATACTCATTCTACAAACATCCATTTGTCTTTATTGCATCAAAATTTCTGAAAAGTTTTGAGAAAAAGATATCTCAAGAGAACCATGGGGGACATAGAATATAAGCAAGCAATTTACCAAAGAAAAAAGATGAAACTTGCTATGTTAACACAACCTTTGAGCCAACCAATTTGCTTATAGGCATCCATTCCACAAAAATGTTAGTAACTAGAAGTGTAACTGGGTGTAATTAAAGTAGGAGCAGTCACCTCACATATAGAGGCCAACACTGTGAAATGTTATAAAAGCATGACTTGTGTACTCTATTTCTTTTAAATAGGAAGTATTAAAAGTTGTTTATCGTGACAAAAACTGCAAAATGAATCACGGAACAAAAGGAGGTCTTAATTCATCCTGGTTAAAGAGTCAACAGAGTAACAATCATTGTTTGTACTAAAAGGTACTTTCATACTTATTTTTATTAAGTATAAATACTAGTGTAACTATAAACAGAATGGGAACTTTTCAAAACCTTGAAGAAAATAAATCAAAGAATATTTAACCAATATAGCAAAAACAAAAAGACAACAAGTTCAAAAGCGCAACAAAAAGATAAAATACAATCATTGTAAACCTTAAATTTTCCACTTATACATGTCAATAAAATGGGGAAAAATAGATAAAAAAGAAAAAAGATAAAATATACCCAAATAAATGAAGATAAAATAGCAATTATGGAAATTTAAACCATTCCTAAAAAAAAACAGGAGTTGGATGATATTTTAAAATTTCTATGTGAAACCTACCTTAAAAAGGTGAAAATGTAATGCTAAGAAAAACGTTTAAGGGATAACAAAACAAACAAGTTCTCTAGAATGCAAAAATAAATAAATCTGGTACCATAAGATTAAGAGGCCTTTAAAAAAATCTAGCAGAATTGAAGGGGAACAAACTGACCCCTTATTAAAGTCATTTTGTTTTTAAAAGGATATTCTTTCTACCTGAAATATGACACTCTACAATTTGGCCTTTAACGCAGTATTTTTACCATCTACCCCTCATACAGGAGCCTAATAACTAGAATATCCAAGGAACTAAAAAAAAAATAGACCCCTCAAAAATCAAAGACCTGATTCAAAAGTGGTAACTGAAAGGAATAGGACATTCTCAGATGAAGAAGTTCAAAAGGCCAGCGAAGACATATATTATACAAAAACTATTAGAAAAACACAGAAACCATAAAAAGTTTTCCCATATTTCAAATTTTTCTAAAGGAGCTCAAAATCATACAGAAATATGAGAGTTTGATAAACATTACTGAGACAGATTCAACAAATATGTAAACATGATTAGTTTTCATCCCCACTTGAATTTTCAAGATCTCCACTTGAATCTTCAGCAAACTTTAAATTTTCATTTTTTATTGTATCTGATAATTATCAGAGAATTGTTTGCATAAATCAACATCAATTATGTGACACAGGTCATTCTCTCTTCTTGAGCGCTCTTGGTTTTTGAGAAGTTCTATCTAAACTAGCAAATTCCCAGCACACCTCGCTTCCTCAGTATGCATGTACACGCTCCTAAAAACTATTCAACACTTGCTATTTAAACACTTTCTGAAACATCATCTGCTCCTGAATTTTTTGGTGTATTAACCAATTAACCTTTTGGTCACTTAAGAAAACTTTTTTTTAATTATCTACACTTCTTAATTGTCTTAACCAAACACAAATTTCAAAGAACTGAAAACTGCAAGGCTTTGGTGGGAAAATGGAAAAATATTTCTCATACCTCTTTGTTTTGTACTTCATTAAAAGGTGACAAATTTGCATCAAAATTCCCTTCCCTTAAACATATCTGAGATAACTGACAACCCTATAAAATATACCTCAATAAGTAATTCAAGTCAGTTCCTGATTAACAATTATTTCCATCAGCCCTGACTTTTACAAGTGCATTCCTTTCTTGTACAATTTTTATGTTCCTAAAAAGTCATGCATGAATAGATCACTCATGAGTTATATCACATTAAAACAACAATACGGTTTGTGTCATTCAACATTAAAACTTTGAAGTTACGTGAGTAACACAGACCACATGTTAGGCTTCACAAATATCTCTAAATGGCTACATTAAAATCTCTCGCGTACACAATCAAGTTTCAACACCTTGAGACTGATTTTACAAAAGCATATATTTCGATACACTGTTTTCCTATTCAGTAGCCAATAAATAATGTTCAAAGAAACTTCCCAAGTGCACTATTACTTATACCTGCATTATACTTTCCATATATGCCTTTACCAGTCCTTCATCTCATGAGGTCTTTAACTGCATTAAAAAAAAAGTTAACAAAGGGTTCAATGAGTAGCACAACAGTGGGACGACTTGATTAGCCAGCACACCGTGCTGAGTTCAATTCCCCAACACCACATCAAAAATTCAAGTATTATAACATGAGAAAAATGACTGATGGATTAAAACTGGGTGATGAAATAACATTTTAGTATCAACAATAACAGGATAATTATTTCTTAGAAGCCTTGGTCAAATTGTTATTCCAACACAGGTAAATCAATCAATGAAACATAAACAAAAATAGGATAAAAATTGCACGATCATCTTAATAGACACAGAAAAGACCTTTGACAAATTCAAACATCCATTCATAACCAAAACAGGTATAGGAGATAGAAGAACCTTACTTCAGCCAATAGAAGCCATTTTGATGAACCTACCATACTAACTGGGTAAAACTGAAAGTATGTCTCCTGAAGTCAGGAGTAAGACTAGAACTTCCAGCTTTATATTTCTGTCAATATAGTACCCAAAACCTTATCTAGAGCAATCAGGTGAGAAAATAAAATAAAGGGGGTATGTACAGGAAAAAAGAGAAGTTAAAATATCCTTACTTGTGAGCATATTCTTTAAACATAAGAACTCAAAAACTCCAGCAGAAGACTCTCAAAACTAATAACCAAGTTCAGCCAAGTTGCAGGATGCATCAATACATAAAAACAGTAACATCCCTGTACACCAAACATAAAATCATTGTCAAATAAATCAGAAAAAAAATCACATTCACAGATCCCCAGGCCCCAGAACAAACATCTAGTAATCAACCTAACCAAGGAAGTAAAAGATATTTAGTGAAAACTCTGAAGAGAGAGATTGAAGAGGACACTGGGAAGTAGAAAGACATCCCTTGTTCCTGAATAGGTAGAACCAACATTGTCGAAATGGCCATACCACCAAAACTGTAGAGAGATTCAATACAGTTCCAATCAAAATACCAGTAGTATTTGCTGCAGAACTCAAATAATCTTAAAACATGTATGGCACCCGAAGAGACCCCAAATAGTCAAAGGAATCCTAGGCAACAAGACCAAAGCAGGAGACATCACAATCCCAGACATCAAGTTATAGTACAAAGTAACAAAGATTTAAATTTCAAAAAACCATTGGAACCAAAGCAAAGACAGGTGAGCCAAAGAGCAGAATTGAATTGAAGATGTGGAGACAGCTGTGATCACCATTACCCACCTGACTTTTGGCAGAAGGACAAAAAAAAAAAAATACAGTGGAAAAAAGATCTCTTTAAAAAATGGTTCTTGAAAAACTGATTATCCACAGGCAGAAGGATGAAACTAAATCCTTATCTTTCACCTTGTACTGAAATCAAATTGAAATGAATCAAATTGAAGGCCTTGATATCAAAATAGAAACACTGAACCTGATATAAAATAAACAAGCAAATCCCTTGAAGATGTTGGCATAAGCCAGGACTGTCTCAACAGAACACCTTTTGCAGAAAAGATAACACTACAAATGAACACATAGGATTATATTCAATTAAATAGCTTCTTCACAGCAAAGGAAACAGTCAACAGAATAAAGGACCAGCAGATCATTTTTTAAAATGCCCGCTGCCCCTCAGATAGAGAGCTTTTAAGTAGAACTGAAAAAGAGATGCCCAAAAATAAAAGACCCAATTTAAAATTGGGCAATAAAGGGTAATAGGCAGTTCTCAGAAGAAATGCAAATGGCCAGTAAATACTTGAAAAACGTTCAGCATCTTTAATCTATCACAGAAATCAAAATAACATGAACATTCCATCTTATTCCAGTAATAATGTCTGTTATCAAGAACTTAAAAAAGAACTACAAATTCTGGTGAGGCCTTGAGAAAGGAAACTTTTTACATTGTTGGTGGTACTGGAAGTGATACAACCATATTGCTACCAGTACGAGTGTCCTCAACTGAAAATATCCCATCTGACCCAGTTATACATGTTCTGGGTAACCTTCCAAATGAGTTGAAAGCATCATGGAATAGAGACACCCACGTACCCATATTTATAGAAGACAACTAATATGGCTACCTCCTGGAAATAGCCAGATGCCCATCAGTAGACGAACGCATAAAGATGTAGAAGATATACACCTGGGAATACTGTTCTGCCCCGAAGAAAGGTAAGTTTGAGTCTTTTGTAAATAAATGAGTGCACCCTGAGAACATTATGCTTCACACAATGAATCAGACACAGAAGCCTAAATATCACAGGGTTTCTTTAATATGAGAAACCCAAAGCTTAAATAAATAAAAGATCCCAATAAAAGAGATGGTAGGAAACAGGAAGGCAGACTTTTTAGGGAGGGTAGAGATGTGGAGGGGGATAACAAGGTGGTAAGGGGAGAAGGGAGGTAAAATTATTAAGATGCAACATGTTTTGCACCACTTCCTCAAGTTGAATGTACTTATCCTGTATCACAAATATAAATGAACAAAAAGAGTAAGTTTGGAAAAATGTTATTATATTTAATAAGTGTTCTTTTCTTGGATGTCATACAGGTGTAAAGCTGACTTGAGGGTCAAAGAGAAGAAAAGTGAGGTTTTTTGTCTTTATGTACTTCATTTATATGAAGTGTACACACATATATATTCAAGTAAAACTTCATGGTTACATATAATAAATTATTTCCTGTGTTTTTATTGTTTACTTTTGGACTTGTTCTGTTAATTTCATGTTGGTTTAAAGGCACTATTTCTTTCACTAGAGTGAATGTATATTCTTTCAGAGTTCTGATAAGTCTGTAAATTTTCCCCCATTTTATTGATATGTACAAGTGCAAAATTTATGGTTTACAATGGAGTTGAGCATTTTGTGCACATACATTTCTTGTCGAAGTGATAAGGGCTTTCCCGCTCTCCTTTTGTCCCTCCCCCTCCCCTCCTTTCCCTCCCTCAACCCCCCATCCCCCACTTTCGCTTTCTCTTTCGTTTAAAGTTCCATGAGACAGTTGTGATCTGGGTCTCTCATATCAACAGAGACCATTTGATGTTTCACCTTCTGCTTCTGACTCATTTCACTAAGCATGATGTTCTCTAGTTTCTTCCATTTGCCTGTGAAAACCTCCACAGTGTTGGACCTTACAGATGCGTAGTATTCCATTGTGTATAAGTACCACAGTTTGTGTATCCACTGGTCTGCTGATGGGTATTTTGGTGACTTCCATGTTCTAGCTATTGTTAGTTGTGCTGCTATGAACATGGGTATACATATACCTCTGTTGTATGTTGTTTTGGCCTCTTTTGGATATATTCCCAGGAGGGGTGTTGCCAGATCAAAGGGGATATTTCTTTCTAGTCTTTTGAGAGCTCTCCATACTGCTTTCCAGAGTTGTCGAACGAATTTACACTCCCACCAGCAATGCAGGAGGGCTCCTTTCTCCCCACAGCCTCGCCAGCATTGATTGCTATTTGATTTGTTGATATATGCCATTCTCTCTGGAGTGAGATGGTATCTTAGAAAAGTGAGTTTTAATATGGAAAACTTCTCATAATTTTCTATTTCCAGATACAACAGACAATAAAAATGTTTAATCTTTTTATTACAAAAATAAAAGTGGCAATGTTAAGATCACTAGATCATTCTCAATGAAGTTAGTCTTCTAATACATTAAAAACTTCTAATAATTAAAGTGACTGTCTCTTAGCACTCCCTTTTCTGAGAAACTCTAACTCTTAGAGCCTGGGCTAAGGTCTTAGGTTCAAATGGTCTGGAAAACTATATAATGTATGTAAGCTGAGGGCCTAATGAAAGTAGGATGATAAGGATTCAAACCATTAAATGGTGTGCTTAGGAGCTATTGAACATTCAGCTGGGATACGCAGACAACACTGAAAATCTGGAGAAGGAACCTGAAAATTCTCTAAAGAAGGATTTCTGGGCCATTTGTCCTCAATTTTCCAGTTTTGTTGGCTAATTTTCCACGACAACACATCACTTTTCACTTCAGAGTTGAATCGGCTTGCATGAATGAGTCTGCTTGAACAATTTTTCTGGGTTTTGACAGTGCAGAGCCCAGAGACCCCAAGTGAAGACTCCCTGCAAGAAGCTAACAAGGAAAAGGAGCTGTCCACTACCTGAGTGCTGAAATAAAGTAGATTAAAGAACTGTGGTGATTTGTATTTCAAGCATACACCACACAGTCTCACCAAAATGCTATGAAAATAGTTAAAACAGCACACTTTACGAATGTAGCAGCTAATAAAGGAACTTCCTGAAGCCTATAAAAACTACTTAGGGAAACTGGCAAAGAAGCAAAAATAAATTTTAAAAAAGTTTTACATAAACTTCATTCTACCAGGCCAAGCTTCCTTTTAGCTGTGACCAAATTTTTCTTTTTTTTCTACAAAATTTCACTATGTAGTCCAGGTCAGTCTTGTAGCCCAGGCTGACCTCGAACTTATGGCAATTCTCCTTCCTCACCTCCCGAGTGCACCAGATCTTAAACATTCCTCTCAAACACACTTTTGGCAGGGGTTTCAGTGGCCATAAGTTGTTACATCCATATCCTTTGTTACAAATACCATTGTTAGGAAAAAATAATATGGAAGAAGTCAATTTGCCTTTAGGATAACTGAGCAAATGCTGAACTGCTTCCTGGCATAGTAAAATAAAATAAAAATAAAAATAAAAACATACTCAGAGTCAAATTGGAAAGGAAGAAAACTTTCAGCTTCACAATCGAAAAGCTTATTGTCAGTTGGCAAAACAAATCTCTGTGCAGCTGTAAGTTACGGACTCTACTCTTTGCTTTTTTCTCTAAGATTTGATAAATGGTCTCAAAGATTATTCCAACTCTAATTTTCACTGAGCTTGTGGTCAAATCTCCAAGCTTTAGAATACTAAGAAAAAATGTGGCATCATTAAAAATAAGAGAAAATGGAATTATTAAGAGATATCAAGGCAAAATTTGAGGTTGGGGTGGTAGGGACAAAGTCAATTATCAGTTTCAATAGTATCAGTTTATGCAACAAAAATATACCCACCCAAAAATCTAGAGCTTAAAACAAAAAGCAGATATTATTCTTCATTATGTTGGCTGGATGGTTCCTCTTATATGGATCAGCTTCCAAGGGATCAGATAGTCTGCAACAGAGGTCAGCAAATCTTTTCTGTAAGACTTTGCAGATCATACGATTTCTGCTGCAGCTACTCAACACTGACGTTACAACACAAAAGCAGCAACAGGAAATATGTAAAATAGTAGGCATAGTAGTGTCTGAACAAAATCTTTTTTATCCAAGCAGATGGTGGGCCAGACTCAACCCACAAGTTCTAATATGCCAGCCCTTGGTCTATAATAATCTGATATATGTGTGTCGAATTGTCTAGTTCAGTTTCAAACAAGCCATTTCAGCTCTTTCCTACACAGTTAATAATTCTCTATTGGGGAGCTTATGTCAATTCCCATGACATACTTGGTGTTCTGGATGCAGAAAGACACTAAACCTTTTTGCATAATATTTTTTCAATTTTATGTTTGTGACGTATTTTTTGCATTGTCTTTGAAGAGCCCAAGCTGAACAAACTTCAGGACAGACTTCAAACTTACTCTAAAAGTCTCTAAGCCTCAGCTTCCTGAGATCATAAAACAACTGTAAAAGAATGCCCAAGGCCAGGATAGCCTTGATGCACTTGGTTACCCAGTTACAGCCAATCAGAAAGGGTTAACACAAATTTGGCTTTCCTGGGCCTGGGGCAGAGACAAGAAATCATAAATAGTTGCCCAGTGACAACTAACCAATCACTGGATGACCCCTTTAGACCTTACCCAGGACATTAAAACACCACACTCGGTTGGTTAAATCCAAAAGACTCCTAAAACGTCATGATTGGGTCGTAACAAAAGTTATGGCCACTCCACCTTGTCTAAGTGTTCAGCATTGCCTTCATTAAAACTGTGTACTTACAACTGGTTCTATGTAAATGATAATGTACTTGTGTCACATCTCCTGAGACCACCCCTGCCCCTACCTCATAAAAACCCTGCTCAGCCTTTGTTCTGGGCTCTCTGCATGGATCCACTGTGTTGGTGAAATCTGAGAGCCCGAGTGTAAGCCCCAATAGACTCCTTGTTATTGCATACGTGTCTTGGACTCCTATGGTCTTTGGGGTCCCCGGGATCTGGGCATAACATTCTAAAAATATGTGGTCAAGTCTGAGAGAGATAATCAACAAACAGACCTCACATACCGATGAGAGGAATGGGGGAAGTCACAGTATACAGGAGTGCTTGCGTACATTGATGGAAAAATGTATAGCCATTTTTATAATACGTCAAAAGGAGCCAGAATAAAACTATATCTGCAGTGAATCCAATTTTGTAATCATTTAGATTTACCTAACTCTGAGCCTACTAGACAGATAAGGGATTGAGATGACAGGAAATATAATTTATCTCCCCTAAAAAAAGTAATTTTAATGCTGTGATTGTGTTAATTTTTTACATAGAAAGAAATATTATATCAACTGATGAGTTCCAGAGTTCCTGTAATAATATAAACTACAATTCCTAAGGTTTTTAGAGATTAGACTGGTAAAGGGTAGATTAATAAAACCTTCTTAAGTTGGATATTTTGGCCCATCCTTATTTGAAAAGCGATGTTTATAGCCTTCAGGGGTAAGAGTACATTTATCACTTGAGATCAAATATATACACCACATTCCATCATTTTTCACTCCAGTCTGAAATCTGTCCTCTGGGTAACTGAAGCCTGCAATGATGGAAGGAGCAGCAATCACCACATAAATTGACCATCGTGGTATTTTTTTAGGAAAAATCATTCAAGAAGATGGCCTAAGGAAATGGAGAAGCATCCCTAGGAAATCAAAGTTGAAATTGGTCTTGAACATTATGTCAAAAACACAGAAACAAAACTGAAAATATTTAGTTTTTTGGATCTGGCCTTAAAAATTATGGCTAGATTATTTTGGCATCTATTGTTATACCTGGTACTAAGATTTACATATAATAGTTGCACTTGCATTAACATTAATTATTAACTTGACAGCAACTGAGAAGTACAAAAATTTAGAAAGAGATCTGAAACAAAAACTGAAAGATTCCCCCACATAAGAGAGATGCCTTCTGGATTAGGGTGATTTTATTTGAGCTGCCAAGATAAAGCTTTCAGTAACAAAACTACTCCCCGTCTTCCTTCCAATAGTTGGTAGGGAAAAAATAAATCTTTTAAAGTATTATTATTATTAGAGAAGAAGCAATTAATATTCCTATACATGGAAAGAAAAATGTAAAATATTGTATAAATTATCTATTGTGGAGAGGTCAAGAAAAAGTATGAGTTCATTGTTTAGAAAAGTAGTTTGCAAAAAGTGGCCCAAACCACTAGTATCGGCCTCCTCTGAAAACTTACTAGAAATCTCAATTATGTGGCTGACAACTGAACACAATGTAGACATAGGTCCAAAACATCTGCTTTAACACGATGATTCTAATGCATAGGTAAGTTTGAGAATCATTGTACTGGAAATGACATAACATGATTATTCCATTAAGAGGGACTTGACATCCATCAGGTCTGATAATTTTAAACTACTTGCTTTCAGAAACCTTTGTGGATCACCAGATATTCAATTTAGAATTTTTAGGTCTAACACAGTTAGACTAATGAAAACAGGTTTGGTTGGCAAATTTGCCATGCTTTTTTATTCAAGTTAGGTGGAATCACTGAGGTCAAGGAAAAACTTATTGAATTAAATAAGCAGAGTTAGAATACGGAAATGACAAAATGTAATTTCATTTTTCATTAGCTTTAGAGAGCTATATACTTTCTTTGCATCTGTAGGGTTAACCTGAATGACAAGAGGACTAAAAAACATGTCAATTTACCTTTAGGAACCACAACTAACTCACTATAAAGTTCAGCAAGCAAACACATGCACACACGCAGTCAAAGCACAAGCAGTAGTTTCAGTCTGTCAAAGAGAAACTGAAGAGTAAACACACACTTCAAGTGTCAGAGAGAAAGATATGGAAAGGAAGCTGAACCACATGAAAATGAAATCTGGCAGAATTTGGTGCAAAATGCAGAGTCAACTGGACACAGTGTGGAGTACGAGGTTATGCAGAGAGTCCCAGACTTTAGACCTGAATGCAGCTTTTTTTCTTTTCTTTTTTCCTTTCCTCCATTAAAGAAGCTGTGACAGCCAGCGTGTTGCAGGCTTAGATTACATGCTCTTTTCCCACCACTGTCCCTCCCCAGCCTCTCTCTGCCTCCTGCTTCCATTCTCGCACAAGCGCTTTTGCTACACATGCATATTTCACAGGACTATGCCTGCAACAGAAAGTTACTTAATCATCGTCCTCTCCCAAACACTTCTATACCTAATGAAGCCTGTGAGTGACATTTCCAAGTCCATTTAACGTCTTATAAAATCTCAAGCTCAAATATAGTAGAGGTCACAGAAATTCATAAAGGAAAAAAAAAAACACCTTCAAAAAACTGAAACTGACTTCTGCATTACAGTTTGGATCCAAAATGTCCTCCAAAAGGATCAACGGAGTTTCAGCCTCGTAGACCAGGAACTCTGCACCCATCAGCAGATGTGTAACTGAGGGAGCTGTTAAAAGACCAGGCCTGCTCAGAAGAGGTGGGAAGAGGTGGGCTACTGAGGTTACTCAAGTTGAACTCTTGTTGCAGCTCGTCCCGTACTTCCTGGTTGCCATGGCTTACTTAGTTTACCTCCAACATGCCCTTCCACCACGCCATTTCTGTCTCAAAGTAACCCAACCAAGTATGGAACCCACCAGAATCATGAGGCAAAACAAAGCTCCCCTTTTTCAAGGCTTGTCAAACATTCTGTTCCAGCGATAGCAAAATGACTCATACAATGTATTTCCTTATGTTAGTGTCTCAGCCTTGGCGAATCAAGATAGTTCAAAATGGACTATTTTAAGAATATGGTTTCTTAAATTAAGCAAAGGATTCCTAATACTAGCTTCAGATTCTCAGAAATGAGACTCCTTTTGCCAAAATCAATCTCAAACTTAAGGGTATGTTATGGAGAATTATTAGAAGAAATGATCCAGTAATATGTGCTCATTTTATACAACATGAAAGACTTGTTTTACATCCATTAAAGGAAGAAAAGCCATTAAGATTTTATACTAAAAAGAGACAGGATATTTACTGCTGATTTTTATTGTATGACTAGCTTATTACAAATAATTATTTGCTATTTTTAGGAGCTTTGTACACAAGTTGCAATAATTGGTCAATTAGAAAGACATTAAAGCCCTGGGAGAGGTTAAGCTTCTCTCTGATCTTTCCCTGTTCTCCTGTATTTTAGCCCTTAATCTTCCCTGAGGAAAGTGATAGAAACTATAATTCCTCTTCCTCAAAAGTGGATGTAGAAACTACTTTTTTCCCAAAAAACCAGCCATAAAACTTAGAAATATCATCCTACTACGCCCTCACCTTTCTCTGTAAGAGTTGACTGTAAATAAATTCTCTACCTGTCTTTTTGGATTCTAGGTCAAAAGTCCTCCATTCCACAAAGTGTCCTGACTCATTCCCAGAAGGAAGAAATGCTTTACAGACAGCCTTACACATAAGCACAAAGTCCTTGCTAAATTTTCCTAGTTAGTCCGTACTGTTATCTTGTTATTTTGTCCAATCATATATTTACATGGCTGCCAACACTTTATTAAACCTAGGCATAAAACCACAATGTTCTCTTGGGTTGTTGGGTCTTCTATCTGAATGCTCCCTGGTTAAGTAAAACTTTGATCAAATAAATATGTCATATTTTTCTCTTGTTAATCTGTCTGTTTATTACAGAAGTGCTAGCTAACCTTCTCTATGACAGCCAGGAAAGGGATCACCCGTTTTTCTATCATTACAGCATAATTACTAATATAGCAACCACACAATGCATAGTACAGATAATCATAAATATATCAAAACAAATATTATACTACTAATAACTTACATTTAAACAACTCTTCTATAAATATAATGCCTAGTAGCTGACAATTTTTATAAGTTATATGTGCTTCACAAAGAGAAATGTAACCAAAATAAATGGTGATTATGAAATGACAAAGGAAAGTGGTGAAAAGAGGAAGAGGGAAACAAAAGAACTGTAAAAGAGAGAAGATATTCACAATATGACAATAGTAAGTTCTCACATGTTGTCATAGTTTGGAAGTTGAATGAGCCAAAAGACTTGTGTATTTAAGGACTGGAATCCTTAGAGTGGTACTATTCGGAGGTAGGGGAAACGTAAGAAATAAAAGTCCTCAAAGGGGATTGTGAGTCCCCAGTCTCTTCTATCGTTTGCTCCCTAGCTTGCGATGTCAGTGGTTCTGCTCCACGTGGTCCCTCATGGATGTGATGACTCATTACAGGCCCAAAATAAAGGGGGCAACTAACCATGGAGTACAATCTCAAAAAACTGTGGGAAAAAATTAACTTTCACTCATTTACAAGTTGAATACCCTACATATTTCATAATAGTAATGAAAAGGTAACACTCGTGTAAAGGAACTAAATTCTTCAATTAATAGCCACAGAATGTCTGAATGGGAATTTTTTTAAAAAGCAATCCAAATGTATGCTCTCTATCAACACTATACTGTACATCTTGGGACCCAAATAGGTCAAAAGTGAAGGGATAAAAACAGATATTCTAGGTAAACAGTAAAGAAAAGTGAATACAGATGTCTATATTTATATTAGTATAAACTTTTAGTCAAATCTATTAAAAGAGACAACATCACTATATGATGATAAAAAAGCTAGTTTAACAGTTTTACAGTTTTAAATATACATACACTCAACCTGAGACCATGTAATATATAAAGCAAATACTTTCAGATCTGAAGGAGAGACAGTAAGAAAAAGAAGAGACTTTAATCCCTGATGAGCACATACGAAAATATTTTAACAAAATATTAATACACTAATTTACAAAAACATTGAAAGCATAATCCATAGTGACCAAGTAGAATTTAGCCTCAGATGCAAATTTCAACATACACAAATCAACTGAAGCCATATATCACACCAACAATGAGGAATAAAAGGTCATCTAAATAGTCAGGGAAAAAGCATTTAACAAAATGTAATACCCGTTCATGATAAAAAATCAAATTTCTCAACAAAGTAGATATTAGAAGGAACTTAAATAAATTATGTATATGAAAAGCCCCCTGCTAACATGATACTCAATGGTAAAAAGAGAAATATTTTCTTCTAAAACCTGTAACAATACAAGGATGCCTTTCTTACCATTTCTACTTAACACAGTATTAAAAGTTCTGGTTAGAGCAATCAGGCAAGACAGAACTATATCAGAAAGGAAGAAGTGAAATTACTTCAATTTGGTGATGACATGATCATACAGGTAGAATATTCTAGATCACTGGCACCCAGCCTTTGATTTACCTGAGCTGCCTTGAGTGAAGAGAAATTGTCTTGAAGCATAAAAAAAAAAAAAAAAAAACTTTTCCTATTAGATATACCACTGGGTGAATGCAATTGAGCTCCAGAAAACTCATTTTAAAAATCTTATAATGTTTTAAGAAAGTTAACAGACTTATGTTGGGCTGCATTCAATGCTACCCTGGGCCACAAGTGCCCTATAGGCTGGAGTTGGACAAGTGTGTCTTAGACATTCCACTAAAAGCTATTAGAACTTAAAGAGGAAAAGATTACCTGTGGTATTAGGAAAACTGGATATTTGTATACAAACCAACAAAACCTGGTACTTATTTTACAATGGACACAAAAATCAGCTCAACTAGCAGAGAGATTACAATAATAAAAAGAGATGAAAATGAAAGTTTCTTAACCTTGATTTCCATGTAATTTCTTGGCTGCAGCAACAAAAGCAAGTAGAGTTGTGTAAAGGTAAAAAGCCCCACATCATAAAGCAAATAGTCAGGAAAATGAAATGGCAACCTACAGAATGGGTGATAATGTCTACAAATTGCATGTCTCATGAGAAGTTAATAATCAAAATATATGTATATAGGCACCTCGTAACAAGAAAACACATTGATTTTTCTAAAAACAGACAGGCATTTCTCAAAAGAAGACATACAAATGACCAACAGCTATATTCAATGTGCTCACCATCCCCAAACATCATGAAAATGCAAATCAAAACCACACTGAGCTATCACCTCACACATGGTAGAATGGCTATTAGCAAAAAAAAAATAAAAAATAAAAAATAAAAAATAAACATGAAGAAAGAAAAAGGAGAACAAATATTGACGGGACTACATAGAAAAGAGAGCTTTTGTATAATAGTCATGGCAATGTACATGGGTGTCCACTCAGTGAAACATTACGAAGCTTACACAGAAAGCTAAAAATAGAACTGCCATGTCTGGTGGAACTTGACTCCTGGGTGTACAACCAAAAGGAATTGAAATCAGCTCCAAAAAAAAAAAAAAAACCCTGACCTTCTATGTTTATTCCAGCTTAATTCAAGAGGGCCAAGATGCAGATATAAGCTTAATGTTCATTATGGACGAATGAAATTTTTAAAAGTATACACATAGGAGCATATTATACAGTTTAAAAATAAAAGAAAAATGAAACCCTACTACTTGTGACAACATACATACACCTGGAAGACATTATGCTACATTAAATAAGACACATAAAGACAAACACTACATAATCCAATTTGCATGAGGAATTTACAATAGTCAAACTTGTAGAAGCAGAGAGAACAATAAGGACTGGGCACATAGCTCAGCATTTAGAGTGCTTGCCTAGCAAGTGGAAGGCCTTGAGTTCAATTCCGCAGCACCACACAGGCCAGGTATGGTTGTGCATGTCTGTAATCCCAACATTCCTGAGGCTGAGACACAGGAGGATCGCCCTGAGTTCAAGGCCAGTGAGTTCAAGATCATCCTAGACCACAGAACAAGAACATACCTCAAAAAAGTGTTCGTGTGTGTGTGTGTGTGTGTGTGTGTGTGTGTGTGTGTGTGTGATTGCCAGGTTACCAGGGACTGGGAAGAGAAGAGGACTAGGAAAGCATAACAAAGCATTAGTTATGCAAGGTAAATAATTCCTAATAATTCCTGGGGATCTGCTGTACAGAATGAAACAAAACTGCTTCGTATGGTATAATACACATTTTAGCTGTTGTTATAATGAAGAAATGGAGAAGGAAGGAAGGGAGAATAGAAGATGAGGAGTTAGGGGAACAGAGAAAGAGACAGTGACATAAAAGGGTACAAGAAGACTTTTTGGAAGTGATGGATAAGGTTATTGACTGTAGTGATGGTTTCACAGTTGCATACTTACATCCAAATTCACAGTATACATTAAATATCTAAGCATGTTGATCACACACCTCAATAAAGCTTTTTTAAGACAGCAAGAGGATTTGGGGGAATAGCTCAATGGTTGAAGCACTTACCTAGCAAGCCCAAGGCCCTGGGCTCAACTGCTTAGCACTACATAAGCTGGACGTGGTGGCACATGCCTATAATCACAGCACTAGTGAAGATGAGGCAGGAGGATTACCATGAGTTTGAGGTCAGCCTGGGCTCTACAATGACTTCCAGACCAGCCTGGACTACAGATTGAAACCTTGCCTCAAAAAAAAAAAAAAAAAATGAAAATTAAAAAATGAAGACCGCAAGAAGTTGTGATTTGCTACCATTCCACAACCTGTATTATGGTTTGGATCTGGAATGTCCCCCAAAAGCCTTATATATTTTAATGTAGTGGGATACCCATGGAACAGGGTGCTGTTAGGAGGTCAGGCCTGGCTGGAAGGGGCATGTGCTTGAGGTCTGACCTGGAGGAATTGTGTCAACTTGTTGAGATTGGGGACACCCAGGGCAGAGCTTTCAGGTGTGTGTTGCTGATTGGGGGATGGTGAAATGAGGTAGAGGCATACATCCTGGGTGTCGGGGCCCAACTGGCAGCTTGAACTAATAAAGGAAGAAAAAAAAAAAAAAACCACTGCTACAGCTTCTTCCCAAGCAAACTCTAGCCTTGTCTTAATCTCCAGTCGTGGACATCTCTCTCCACCTGGCTTTCTGTCCAACTAGATCTCTACCACGTGCTCCCATCATGGCCAGCCACTCATGAGTAGACTGCGTGAAACCTTTTGAAACTGGGAACTAAAATAACCTTTTCCTCCTTTAGGGGAGGATGCCAAGTATTCTGTCCCAACAACAAACAGGTAACTAAGACAACCTGTGACAGGAATTCTTTAACATCTGTTCCTTTTGTATTTAACACCTACTGCATTGTGGAACTTTTTTCAAATCTCCTTTAATACTATAATTTGTTCTCTCATGACATTCTATCATGAGAGCTCCCTTCTTAATGAAATTTAATTTTTTGATTCAGTATGTGGTGGAAATTATAATCACAAAATATTTGTTTGATTATACAGCTATAAAATTTATGGATGGAAAACTGCTCATGTACCTGATAAACCCCAAAGGTAAATTTTCCTGGCTTGTGAAGTACCACACTAAGATGGCTCCTAACAACAATGTACTACTTGTAAAAATAAAAATAAAACTGACTGAATATTTAGGATGACTCAATTAAAGTAAGATCCCTCTTAAATAAAATACTTAAGATTTCTCCGTCAAAATGGGCTTAATTACCCATGTGGTCATTTTTTTATTCTGAATAATATTAACAAAAAGATTGGAGTTCAGGGCTGGAGTATATTTAGCAGTTATAGCACTTGTCTGGCAAGCACAAGGCCCTCAGTTTGATTCCCAGCACCATATAAACTGGACGTTGTGGTACACACCTGTAATCCCAGCACTCGGGAGCCTGGGGCAGGAGGACTGACATGAGTTTGAGGCCAGTCTAGACTACACAGTAGTTCAAGACTAGCCTAAACTACAGAGGTCCTATTAAAACTTTGCTTAACTTTTAAAAATTTAACAAGTTACAAAAATATGTTCCATTGTCCCACTGCATGTTCTCTATATACTATATATGCACTTAATACCACAAAGCACTAAACCTAAATCTTCTAAGATAAATAAAATCTTAAAGGATAACTATGGTCTATTTTTGTGTACAACTGCTTCAGGCACAGAAGATAAAAAGTGTACTAAGCCAGCCTTTCTTTAATCATCTGAGATCGCAGATTCATTTTCAAAGTTCTAGAGTGTTCTTGATCTAAGTTATTAACAGAACCCTTGACCAACTCCATTAAATACAAAGAGAAGAATCACCAAAACACAAGTGAAGAAAGATCACAGAGCTGACTGTTACAGACATGATTTTGTCTTGTGTTCTAGTGGATGAACATCATTGTAAAGAGAACTGAGTGGTTTGGATCCAAAATGATCCCCAAAGGCCTCATATGTTTGGAAGGTGAGTCAATTACGGGGTTCATCCACTGATGTCCTGTGCTGGTAGGAGGTGGGCCTGATCAGAAGTGCCAGATCATGGGGTTGTGACCGGAAGAGCAAACCTCCCTGGATAGCTCCACCTTTTACTCACTCTGCTTCCTGTCTTGCCATGCTGTGAGCAGCTTCTCTCCAGCTAGGTCCTCTGCCATGCTTGCTGCCTATGAAGGGACAGAGATAACCTGGGTTAAACTAACTTTTCTTCCCTAAAGTGGTATGTGTTGGGCATTAGGTCTCAGGAACGTGGCTAAAATGAGTTGCATTATCAACCAACATTTGTTGTATGTTGCTTTTGGGAATTTTTTAAAAATATTTTGAGCCAAGACCAGTGGTCCAAGTCTTTAATTTATATTTATTCATTTATTTTCTACAGATGTGTCTTGTGCCATGATGCCCAGCCTATGTATTATGTGGGAATCAAATCCAGTGCCCCACACTTGCCAGGCAAGTGCTCTCCACCACTGAGCTGCTCTTCCAGCTCTGTTTATTGGAATTTTTAACAGAGGTCAGACAAATATGTAAGAAACTGAGAGTCATCTCTCCATTTTCCACCTACTTCATCCCTACACCCAAATCCACAGTACTTCACAGAAGTTTGCAATGATCACTGCATTAATTTTCTTTTTTAATACAGCAACTACATTTCCTTTCCCTTACATGCAGTTTGCTACATTTCCGTAATTACAATTCAAGAGTCAAGAGGAAAGACATTTTGGTCCAGGAGTATATCTGTTTGAACTGTACTGTAAACTGCCATTAAAGATGACATTTATAATTGCCAGAAATGCAGTTAGGCAGTCTGATTTCTCTGGAAGTGTATGTTTATGGAAGCTGACATAATTGCTGATAAGAGAAGAATGATAACTGAACTTAATATAAGAAAAACAGCAAAATGATGATCCCTTTAGTCCCCACTATGTAGAGTTCCCAGTTATGAACATTTAAAGCTATACTAACATGAAGAAAATAATAACAATGGTGAACCTCATAACGACTTATAAAGTAGGCAGAGGATAAACCACCCAAAGATCAGCAAAGAACTGATCCAGGGAACTCAGCCAGATAAAAACCAGAATACACAAAACATCTGTAAACCACAATCTAAAAGACAGGACTGTGCTGCGGGGTGGCACAGGCCTGGAATCCCAGCACTCTGATTTACTAGACGATCTAGTATAGATGCTTACTTTAGTTGTGTAACAAATTACTTACGCTAAGAGAGGATGCATATATCAGCTGATAATGTGTTATGTCAATAGCCAGTATGTACTAAGTCATAACATTAATACTGATATCTGCCTCACTGTTAAACAGGGGGCAGCAGCTAGAATTTACTGAGATTTGATCACTTCTGGTGGTATGGTTTAGTCTCAGTAAGCAGTATAGAGGCCTACTTCATTACTGGTGCTGATACAGTATTGACACTAATAGAACTTCTCAATAAGTCAATATTAGGTTTATTCACATGGATACATTGATGGTGTGGATCACACCTTTTAATTTAAAGGTAGAACAGTTGTATTAAACTAGTTATCAGGTTCTGTCAATAATCTTTTAGTCATAGGTTACATTAGGCTAACTATTCATGTGGTGTATGGTGCCATAGACATTCATTACTATAACCTATTTCTACTTCACTGAAAAGAGGAAACTAGTTAACAAGCAGAAGATGGATTATTGAGAAGTACCCCAAAATAATACCTAAAAAATCTAAACACGGGTATAAATATTAAAATTAAAATGAACTCAAGGAAAATCCAAGGACAGAAAGAATGTGACAAAAAAAAAAAAATCTGCATAGTAGAAACAGAGTGCTTAGACACGTCATGATTTATAACCCACAGCAATAAACAAGGAAAAAACAAGGCAGTAAGTCACCTGCTCAAGCACCTGACTCCCCAGAACCTGATACCAGGAGCCCTGACACAGTAGAACCTATAAGAAAGGAAGTCAAAAAACAAGTGGACCTAGAGCCCAAAGAGCTCAAACAAGATATGCTAAACAAATACAAGAGATGCCCAGTGAGTTCAAAGAGGATATAATCAAATTAACAACAGTCTTAACAGATAAAAATCTTAAAGATCATAAAAAAGACACAAAAAGATAAGGCAATGCAAGAAATAAAAGAACATTTCAATGGAGAAGTAGACTGAGGGGAAAGTTATGCATGAGAAAGAGAGGCTGTGTCTTCAGAATCTACAGAAAGGCTTTTCAAAAAGGACGTAAAGGCCTACTCAAGAGAGTGACAAGCAAAAACTAACAGATAATAAAAACAAGAAGGAAAAAGAAAAAAATTAAAAACTCACAAAACCTATACCAGAAAAAGTTCAAGTTCAATTCATACCTACAAAAATACATTGCAATAAACCCAAAGCCCAGACAAGACTGCTTTATTTTATTTGAATGGGAAGTCTCTAAATGCAAGATCATCAAGAGGAAAGGTGTGACCAATTTCTTCTTTTCCTGTATCTCAGTCAGCGAAGGTGTTTATTCTGCTGTCTGTCTTGCAGCTCCTGTGAGGTTGGGTGGAACAAGGGCAGCATGGCTCTCTGTGCAAAGGTCCCTGTCCCTGGGCGAACCGCCCAGGTAAGCAGACACTTCTCCCACCTGTGCTGCACTGTGTCCGCATTTTTCAGGAGAGCCACAGCTTTTCCCCTCCTCTCCTGCTAGCACTCTTCGCTCCTTGCTTCTAGTAAGGAAAATCCCTAGTCCCTGGACTGTGGCTTGTCAATATTCTCTCTCCTGGAAAAGTTCACAATACACTTTAGCCACTGACCGTAACTCCAGCGCTGTACTTCTGTCCTCAGACCTTAAGCTCTAAGACCTCGCAGTAGAAGGCAGGGCTTTCCCTGTTCCTGCAATCAAATGACTCAGCATTAGAGCAAGCTAGGGCCCGGGCTCTTCTTGTCTGCAGTGCACATGCTTGAGTGGTCCCTGTCCTAGCTGTAACTCATTCTTCCATGGCACTTGCTGCTTGCATCCCAAAGGGCACACCTGCCCCGTGGCCTTAGGCCCCTCCACATGGCTGGGCCCAAGGCCCCTTCCCTGTCTGGTTCATCCACTCACCTGGCTGGTGATCTCCACTTATTCACAGATCCTTTGGTCACGAGTCAGGTACCACCATTCTTCTGCCTTTCTATGCCAAGCCATAGAGGAATTTCCTTTACTAAGTCTCAGGCTTCCGTCCCAATTCACACAGAGCCAATGACATCATGACCCTACACCACTGCTCTCTTAACTCCACCACTTAACCCTTTCCTGACAGAGTAACTTCAAAGCAGCACAACAATGCACAGACAGGCAGTTAGATAGAAATGAGTGGGTCAAAGTGATAGGGGCAGTGGGGGAGAAGGGACACGTGGTTAATAAAAAGAAAACAAAGAAAGAATGGAAGCTGACTGTACAATGCCTGGAATGCCCAGCTGCCTTGGACCAGAACTGACCTACTGTAATTATCACTCTCAAGTACAATTTCTCTTTCTCAGGCAAACTCATTGTTGCAATAACTAGGACCTGTACATAAGTGGTCACCTACACGGAGCCACAGGATCTTCCTCGCTAACTTTATGACAGGTGTCTGGCACCTGCAGGTCACCAGATGTGAAGTGAGCACGCAGACTGCATTCCCTGAATCCCTTAAATGCAAGGACCAACTGGAGGAAGGGGTCACTCTTGTTCACAGCATCATGACCTGTTATCAGATAGATTTTTTTTATTGCTTCTGCCGCTATCTCTTTTTCTTTAATAAATCTTATTATTCCTGTTGGGAGAGGACAGCACAGACATTGGATTCTAACTTTCACATTCTTGGGAAAAACCAGGAACCCAGAGTGGAAGGCTGGCAATAGCTTGTGGAACGCATCTGTCCCTTACAGATATTACCAAGAAAACGTAAGACACTTGTATCTACAAAGAAATGCAAAGTATTGGAGAATTGTAGGCACATTTGACTATGAGCTTCAGAAAAGGAGAAAGTGTCGGGGACAAATTTGACACGACGCTTAACCTTCAATTCTTCCCCCCCCCCCCCCAGCTTGATGCTGATTTTGTTTAAGCCACCGTCTATTTTAACTTGGTACATGTGGTCTTTTCCCTCCATAAATAATGAGAGTAAACCAATTCTACTAATTACAAAAGTTATTAGACCCTCATCATGGTACACTGGAGATCACTACCAATCTAGATCAAAACAGAGGCCTAGATAAATAAGGAGAGAAAAAAAGGAGTACCTGGGAGTGACCTATAGAACATTTATGTATTCCAATTGATGTATTACTTTTACATTTTATGGAGCGAGGGAGGAGAATAGTGCTCAGTGGTATTTTGGCCCTGGGAACAGTTTGTTACTAGCAATCCAGGCTTGCCTGCTTGCTGATGGTTAAATTAAAAAAAAAAAAAATTAGTTGAGTAAGTAGGAAAAGGTTTGTTCAAAAGCCAGCTTCAGAGAAGATGGTAAAGTTACAAAATTAAAATCACCACTTTCAACCATGTCAGATGAAGTCTTTTACATTCTGGTACAGAAGTGAATATTTTCAACCTTGGTGTATGAATTCACAGCTGAGCTGGCTCATGCCAACTGTCAGGCAAGGACGGATCTAATTGAGAATCTCTTCCAATTTATGTACCTATTTCAGATCTCAGGTTTAAGTCTCTGAAATAAAAGAGAATGCACAGTTAATGGTGGGATCTCCTGATGTTAGTTTAACAGCTGCATTTTCATAACCTGGCCTTGAGGGAGAGAGAGTTCTTGATCTGAAACTGTCCTTTCTTCATTGACTGGAACTTGGGACTTGCCCTTTGAGTTCTTAGGCACTAAGGGTCATCTACGTAGCCCTGTTTCCAATATTTCCTTTTTCTTCCCAGGGGAAGAGGAGATGGACATCTGTTTACTTTTTGGGAAATACATTTAATTTTAAAATGCTGACCTTCCAGTATCAAATTCATCCTGGGACTCGTCCACCTGCGTGGGAGAGTAGTCCAACCAAAACAGGTGCCTACAGATGTGTCCTGAGGATGCAGAGAGGCACCGGGCGGTGGACTCCACATGAATCAAGACTCCAAGCTGCTGCCACATACCTCATTGCTCCATCAGACTTCACTCACAGGGATGAATTCAAAGAATGAATTACTAAGCATGGCAAGACAGCAGTTTCTGAGCATTCAATGCCAAGTGCCGGGCCACTGTGTGGCAGCCTGTGTGGCCACATGTCCGCGCAGCCTGTCCAGGGCACAGAGGCTCATCCAAGCTGAGGGCATATGGAATGATTAGACGGTGACGAATGGGAACAGACAGGCTCCGCGGAAACCACTGCTGACCCGTCTCAAAATCCTCCTTTCTGTATTTCACTGCACTTTGCAGAACAGCTAGAAAAAAAAATTTTTTTTTTACCAAATCTGTAGAAAAAGTGGGGACTTTCTGGGAAGTATTTTGAGTTGGTTTTACGAATGTTTGGCTTTTACCCATCTCTGGGGTGGCCCCCTGCCTGGGCTATCCTCCTGGTTAGTGACTGGCTCTCCCATCTGTCTCTGCACATACTGGATTCGTTTGGACTGGCTGGTCACGCCCTGCTGTAATCTTGACAGTGACATGGTTAGCAACATGGAACTCTGTTCCTCCTCCCTCTGTTCTATGTGTGCCTAGTGGAAAGCCCATGAACTACCTTTGAGGGATGAGGAACCAGGAGGTGGACAGACAAGGCAAAAGGACGTGACAACTGTGCCTGTGGCTCGTTTCACTTTTGCTGCAGCTTGGCGTCCTATTGTAGCTCTCAGAGGACCTATTCCCTAATGTGACCTACCTACCCTGTCACCTTCTCTGACAAGGCCACTGCACCTACTTTGAAATAATGTGACCTGGTTATTCTGTGTGCCCTACAATGTTGCTTAAAAATTATTTATTTCTGAATATTTTTATTTGTCTGAAAAAATTCATAGGACAGAGATATAGGCTCATCAATTTCAGAAAGAGGGCATTAGTGATTTTTAATGTACATTGTTTTATTTTATGAGACTCAGAGAATCTGGAGCACATTAAACAAATCATCGAAAAGATTAAGTCCCCAAAGCTAGAG
This sequence comes from Ctenodactylus gundi, assembly GCA_004027205.1. Classification (NCBI taxonomy): domain Eukaryota; kingdom Metazoa; phylum Chordata; class Mammalia; order Rodentia; family Ctenodactylidae; genus Ctenodactylus; species Ctenodactylus gundi. The sequence goes on from PVKB01004003.1 coordinate 44,362, forward strand.
GAGACCAGTTGCTAACAAGAAGTGCAAAGTTTTATTATAACTACCTAGTTTCAAAATTATATAATGATTTATAATGTTCTGGCAAGGGAATAATACAGCGTTACATCCAGTCTTATTAACCATAAAGTAGCTAATTTTTGAACAAATGTACTATCTGTGCAGACACCTCGTGGGGCTAAATTCAAAACCATACAGTTTAATTTGAGGGAAGGAAAGAGCAATCTTTTTTCTTCATAATTATTTTGCTTATTTTGCTTCCATTAAAAAAAAAGAACATAGAAAAACAGTATTGTTTTCTCCCAAAAAAACAAGGAAGAATTTTGCCTATTGTTATTTTCAACTCTACTGCACAGATCTGTACAGATCAGCAGGGTCTAAACTGGAAAAAGCAACACTGAAACTGGATTTCTAATGCAGCAAACATAAAGCAGGAAACAGGATTCATAATCTTTGCAAGGGCAGTCGATAACACATAATCCCAGGGAAGAAAAATAGGAATTATTTTCTTTAGAATGAATTCGTCAGAGTAGTCTTAGCCTTCATTTGTTTCCTTTTCATTTCAAGCAAAATAAAGCAAATGAAATCACTGACCTACATTTGATAAGGTGAGTGCTCCTGTAAAGACAAGTAAAGGTGAGCCTGAGCTGCTCAGAAGACAAGCTTTTGCGAAAACATGCTTTTGGAACAGTCAGTTCTCCTTAAGAAGAAAATATTACGTAACCCTGATTATAAAGCAAAATCCTGGAAACCATCGTCCCAGCAGGACTTCAGATCCCCTATTCTGATATGACAACACTTACTAGCTGCTCCTTATCCTGTGGAATGCATTATTATGTTTACGAATCTTTAAGAAGACTTGTAAAGTTCTTGCAGGTCCATGCACATAGAAGATACACAAATATATTTTAATCATCAAATTACTTATTTTTAATCTTATGATCCCCAAAATCACTTGGGAGTATCAATATTCATCATGGAAATACACAAATCAAAATCACAAGGAGAAACTATTTCACACCCACTAGGATACTTAAAATTCAAAAGTCAAGTAAGTGTTGGAGAGATGAGAAAAAACTGGAACCCTCATACGCCACCGACGGGAAGGTGTAATGACACAGCCACTTTGGAAAACAGACCGGTAGCTCCTTCAAATGATTAAATATAAGGTTATCCTACAGCTCAGCAATTCTACCCTTTGGCATATGCTCGAGAGAAATGAAAATGCATGCCACACAGAAAGTAATATGAATAATGTTGCCTTAAGCACTCATATACCTTATCCAAAATTTTGAAACAACCCAAATGCCCATCAGTGGACGTAATAATATGCAAAACGTGGTACGTCCATATAATTTACTATCATTCAGCCATAAAGCAGGAATGAAAAACTGATAACATGGACATAACTTTAGCAACAAGCAAAGGAAACCAGTTACATGGGAAAAAACGATTTGAAAATGCTCACCTTCATTTAAGTCTTGGTAATACTTTCCTTTGTGGTTAATATTTATAGAACACAAGTTCTCTCGATATGATCTCAGAGAGCTCTGTCCATTTAAAGCAGAATGACTACTCCTACCAAAAACACTGTATCTTAAGCTGACAGGTTGCTAATCCATTATTGTTTCTACTGTGTGCTGTGACACATTCATCTCGAACAGATAACACTAAACGAGCACATCCTGTTCAAAAACCAATTTGCATTTTTAAAAGTATTGTGTAAAGTTAGCTGTGCATGACAGTACAGATTTTGTGATCCAAGCCCTCTGAAAAACTGAAGGAGAAGGATTCCCAATTTGAACCCCATCTCTGTGTATATACATACATAAATTTAACAAGATGTTGCCTCAGAAAATTTTACAAAGAGGTGGGGAGAAGATCTAGGGATGTAGGTTAATCCCCAGTATTGCAAACCAACTATATAGTTAATCATAACTTTCAAATAAACATATACTGCATAAAACTTAAAACCAAAGACAGGCTGATAGGTTTTTGTATTCCTTAGAAAAAAATTATACAAGAATTTTATTTTTTTTTTTGACAAGAGTGTAAACATCTGCATTACCACATTTCACTTCTTGAAAATCAGACATCCCTTCCAGCAGTTTGGCAGAAAGCAAAAATAGCTAGGAATTTTCCAAGAGTAAATGTAAACAAAACAATATTTTCTACCATATTTTCTTCAGTTTGCCAACTTCAGCTTCATGTCTAATTTCCCAAAAGCAAGATACAGAGATGATCATGAAACAATGTGCTTAGTAGATGGCACCCTTTTAATGTAGATTTTCTTCATGCTTTTAGAATGAAGAATTCTTGTTACTCAATAATTTCTTTGAAAAATGTTAACACTATTGCAGATTCAGGTAACAGACTCCCTCTGCTGGTTAGTAGCTGCTTTCCCCAAGCTTAGGAACATCAAAGTTCCCACCCCCAACAGATGTGTTGTCCCTTGCTCAGACAGAGCTTATTCTGTTTCATCTTTCCTTTTAAAGACATATATTAACCATTAAGTGCGATACCACATACTAACAACCTAGCCCTCAAGAAGCTGAAGCAGGGGGATCAAAATTCAAAGACCACCTTGGACTACACAGAGAAACCCTGTCTCAATACGCAAATACATGCATACATACATACATACATACATACACATCTACTCATAAATAAACAAGAAAATGAATGTCTAGGATGAATGACATAGGATTTTCTTAAATTTATTACTGAATTACCAAGTGCTAAACCTTGGCAGAGCCTAACCATTCTGAGAAATTTGACAGACTATCATATTTTTACCCTCCTTTTTCATCTCTTGCAAATTAATGTAGCAAAACAAAGTTTCTTTTTTTGTAAAATGTCTTCTTCTAAAAATTTGTTCTGTGGATGATTTTTGTTTGTTATTTTTCAACAGGGTCTTGTCATACAATCCAAACCAACCTGAACAGGCCTGACAGCCCAGGTTGGCATCCAGCTTGCAACACCCCTGCTTCAATTTCCTCAGGTCTGAGATTACAGGTGCTCACGCCACACTCAAACATGTCCAGAGAACCTTTCCTAAAGACTTCCTGCTTCTCAGATAATTAGCTATGTATGCTCTTATAATACAGAATACATCTTGAAATACTTGAAACATTACATATAAAAATGATTCATTGTACTGCTTCTACTTTAAAGATCATCTTCAGTGAATTGATAAATAACATTTTTGCTTTACAGATTTAATCTCTATTCATACAACTGCTTTCTCAGTACAAACTCTACTTTTTTAAGTTTCTTTTCCTCTGTTGTAGTGCTTTCTTGGCTCCCATCATTCTAGTTATACAGCTATCAGGAAAATGTCCGTAAACTAGAAAAATCCCTAAACTCAATGTAGTAACTTCACTTACGTGATCATAAACCGATGATCACTTTGAAATACAGTATTTATGGTTTATTGTCTCCATTAGCCTTGAAAGAACTTATACAGCCCTAAAACTGGATATAACATTTACATTTGTATATACATATGCACTGCTCTGAAGAGTTTTTTGGCTTTCATCAGATTACCAAAAGGATCCATGACATCCTCTCAAAGTTCCAACACTCATTTCCTCCTTGGGTCTACATACACCCTGTCCCAACGCACATGCAGGAGAAAGGTGGATATCCTTGGTACCTTTTCTGTGTTGGATACTACTGGCCCTTTTCCACATCCATTTGCTCAAGTCCGTCCTTCTTCCAAGACAGAGTGAAATGCCACCACCTCTATGAAGCCAATTCCCACCCACTTTGACCTATACAGTACCCTCTGCCTTTAGAATTCCAATTACTCATGAAAGACTATAGAGCATGTAATTATTATCTAGACATTGTCCATTTATATTTGTGTCATGCATACTGACTTCAAATACAATATATCTTTTAGCCCTTCGTTTATCTTTTTCATTCATTCAATTGTGAATCCCCCAAGTGCGAAAGTATAGTATTCATTTTCCTATTCCCAATCGCCAAGAGAATCCCTAAGGTTGTTTAACGATGAACTATCAATTCTCTCAAGAAGGAAACAGCTCAGTAATTCCTTTCACTAAACACATATCTGAAATATTTAGAGTTTTTTAAATAATTCGGAGGTCTTAAAAGGGTTAAGTGAAAGGAAAATAAAGAATGAAAGATTTCACTCTAGATACGTGGTGGTACATTCCAAAGTTATAAGGCCTAACTGCTTTGGTCTCTAAGATGCACAGATTACTACAAAATGCTTGAAATTATACAGAAAATGAAATTAGTAACAAAAGAAAATTCAAAATCTTGGGTATATGAGAACGATAACCATATTTCCCGAAGGATGATAGTAAGTGCCAAAGTTCCAAGGTACAAAAAAAACAATGTCAACACAATGTTTTATTGTGGGTGTTCATGCAACAGCTTGCCATCTCTTTAGAGGTTTTCTAACACAAGATAAATTTCTGCATTTAAGAAGAAATGGAAAAGCAACAACAACCAAAAAAAGGCAGAATGCAAAAGAGACCTTGTTTTGAGTTTTAATATTTGACTGCATCGACAAAATAACCTAGTTTTATGCAACCCTGGAAACCATGAGAACTCACTGAAAAGTTCTCACAACAGCAGAAATTACCAGAACCCTTGCCTCAAATTTAATTCTGCTGTGGAAACCAATATTTTTTTAGTGCCCCACGTAATTCTAGTGTAAGATTAGGTCTGTGAACCTCTGGGGTACACCTAACCAAAACCGAATAGAAACAATATATTCTGAGGTAAGTTACACAACTTCCTAAAACCAAATTTTATAGTAGAGATTACAAGCATGAATAAGAAGAGGAGAAACAGGGAGTCAGAAAGGAAAACAGGAAAGAGGAAGAACAGAGATTACAAAGGAAAAGAAAGGTAATAAAAGAAAAAATGTGATATCATAAAATTTGCCTCAGTAGTCTTCAGGCCAACACTTTGAAAAGAAATACTACTCTTAGAATTCTACAACCTCCCAAATGGTTGTATGACAACTACTGGCGCTTCAGAAATTATTTTAGCAAATTTTATCATAAATTCTTTCTTCCAAAGTCCCTTGACACTTTAAATAAAGTTGTTCCCGAACCAAGCTGAAGATCAGATTCAGTTTAGATTTCTTTTTACATACAGAATGCTTGTCTTGCCTCCAAAAGATATTTGGTAGTGGTAGTGGTGGTAGGAATATAACACAGGGCCTGGCACACTCTAGGCAAGTACTCTACCTCTAATCTACACTTCAAGGCTCCCCAGATTATGATTCAATAAAACTGCTTATTATTATATCCATTTTTAAAATAAGCAACTACAACAGAGTTCAAATTCTCATATCATAAGGTGATTTTCAGGCATGTTACCAAGGATACTGATCTGATCTAGAATACTAGCTAACGAACCCGAGACAAAACTTGTTTCTTTTGAAACACTCAGACTCAATCCAAGAGACAACCACTCAGCAGGCAGTGAGTTTGGGCTAAGGCAGTTGCATTTCTTAAAGACCACATGTCATTCAGAAACACTCCAAACTGAGATGTTCCAGCACAACACGTCTCAAAGTTTTAATTAATAGTTGCTAAATAAATCAAAGGATGATTATAAATCCATGGGTTATTTCCTTTTATTTTTATATCTCACTATGTTTCCGCACTATTATTGGGCCCTTACTTCCTAGGTAGAATTGATGAAAACAAGCACTCATCTATTTTGCATAGATATTTTCTTCATGAGGTCAGGATTCCAATTGGCAATGCCTCAATCCCATCTAAAGATGTCCTCTATCCTTCAATGCAATCACTGAAACAATCCCACCTTTCCTAGGTATTTTGTAATAAAACGCATGCCTTGGTTGTTTCCCAAGCCCAGTATCAGCGATTCCATCTATAATGATCAGTAAGTATCAAGAATTTTTTAATTCAAAAAAAAAATTCAATCACATCATCCGCATACAAAATCACAATCTTGGGGCAGGGTGAGGGACTCTGGAGCATGTATATTTTTAACAACCACTTGCAGGTAATTCTGGAATTGGGCAAGTTTTGAAAACACTAAACTAAGGGGAAAATGAGAATCAGTCAAAACTATGAAGAGAATATTAGAGAAACAGCTCTTAGTCTGATAAATAAAAGAAGAAAAACAGTCATCACATTATTTGCTGTAGATTGAAAGGGGTTTAAAACTGCACCTGCGAAGTTAAGGACGGGGAGGTGGTTATATTGACAGAGCATGTTAGGTAGGAATTTAGAGTGGTAGTTTTTAAAACTAGTGTTTCTCCTTGAGTCTGCTGTTTTCTTTTACTCGACAAATGATGTGGTCTGGCTAACAATAAAACAGAAAACATACATCTATGAATAAAATTTAAATGTCAATTTATAAAAACAGAACATAAAAATTATATTTGTAATGCTTTAGCTGATCAACACCTGAATAACTGAACTTATAGAGCTTTCTTTGTCCTGAGCTTCCTAGCTGCGTACAGGGAAATTTTGACATGTCATATAATTTTCACCATCTAGTAGGAAAAAAAGATCCTCGGGGCTGGAGGCATAGCTGAGTGGTCAGAGCACTTGCTTAGCATTCACAAGGCCCTGGGGTTGATTGCACAGCACCACATGCCCAGCCAGGCATGGTGATACCTGCCGGTAATCCCAGAACTTGGGAGGCTAAAGCAGGAGGATTGCCATGAGTTTGAGGCCAGTCTGGCCTATACAATGAGTTCAGGACCAGCTGGAACTATAGAGTAAAACCCTGTCTTTTTTTTAAGTACATTAGTTCATGAAGAAAAATATTTTCTTAAGTCCATGTGTCAGGAAAAATGTATCCCAAGAGTCTTTAGACAAGCAACATTGAGAAAGTAATGGCCCATGAACTCAAAAGCAGTTAAAAAATAAAGAATGCCATTCAACAGTGCTATTTTTAAAATCAAAACCTTTCTGAAAGGAATGAGTGAAATGACTTTATAAAAGTATAAGGACTTCAGATAAATTCTCCAGTAGATACAGATTAGTGTCCATTGTAACTTAAAAATCTTGGGAGATTAAGTCCATGAAAGATATTTCCCTAAGTTAATTGTGTTAGAAAATCATACATTCATTAACTTCCCTAAGTCAATCATACTGGAGAATCATACATACATAAATAATGACAAAGCATGCATTATTGTCTAAATCTTCAGAGCTGGAACCACGTATCTACATTTTGAACAACTAACTCTCAGGTGAGCGGCCATGTTTGAAGAACTTCCTCCGACAGCTGCAATTTTCAAAAATCAGTTGTCACTGTTGCCAAAACTATTCTGGGTCAAGATATTTTAAAAAGAAGAAAAAAGAAAAATAAAAACACTATAGTGTCTGGGATCGCTCTGCCCAAGCACACAGTCCATTCCTCGTGGGAGCTTGACAAAATTACCGATTCCTATGGCCCACCCTGGAGGTGGGACTCCCTATCTTAGTGGGAGATTATGAGAATCTGCACTACAACTGATGCAACTGAACAAGAATATTTGAAAATCTTTGTTTTAACTGTTGGCTATGTAAACGGGGGGAATAAAAACGATACATTATGATGAAAATTGATATTTGTGACTTGAAATATGTTTATCCAAGATGCCTGGTGAAGTTCTCAAAAACAAAGCCAATATTTCTTGGAGAGCAATTTCAAATCTGTTCCAGCTCTCCAGTTAGAAAGTAACTGAATTTGCTGCACCATCCATGGTGAATAATTAAAGTTCCCAACATCTTGTGTCTCTGGGACATAACCTAATTTGGTGCCAACTGTCACCTAAAACCTTTGCATACAAATAAAATCATCCTTCCTCTGAACTCCTCAAATACCACCAGAATCAAAAGAGACTTTTCCTTTTATGCAATTAAATCTGGTCATTGAAAAGAATTCTGAAGGCAAGGTTATGTCCAAGGTGACATGACTAAGTCTAGCACATATTTCTTTAAACTTTAGGTCCCTACTAGAACCACACCAGTTTAAGTACAGACTTGCTAGTTCAAATCAAGATTGCTGCTGCGATTTTTAATGAAAGGCTCAATTAACCCAGGAGTTTTGATAGCAAGAGCTTAATTCCCTTAAAATACTATTTTTATAACCTCGGAAGTTATTACCTTATTCTCAATAAATATTTACGTATTTATAGAAATGAGATAGGTTTTGCAGAACTTGGGCTTTGAATTTTTTATTTGCTCCTTGACATATCATGTTTTGGCCTTAGAGAACACACTTGCTGACCTAGTTAATATTTTTACCCAGATTCCACATTTTTAAATGTACCAGTTTGAGCACAGGTTTAATCCAGCCCTCGAACAAAATCACCCTGATGATCTGGTACCTGAAGCTTGGTGGTACACTATTATAAGACAATTGTGATTTTCTATCAATTGGGAACTAGTCCCTTTACAAACATAATTTCTCCCTGACATTTTCTAACAATATTTCCCAGTTTTTTTGATGTGGATTAAATGAAGGTAGCTCAAATAACCCAAATATAAATCTAACCCTGACATTATAATCTGAATTCATATTCAAAAGAAATTCAGAAAGAGGTGACACTTTTCCACAAGCTTTTATCTACAATTGATTTATAAGCCTTCCTAATAATCTATAAATCTCTTCTCAACATGAGAAATTCAAAGTAAACACTACTCTTCGGAAACTTTATTATTGGGTTTATGTACATCTGTATACACAATCTCCTACTACATTTCCATGAGGAACAGCATTGTTTGAGTTCAACATAAAAAGTCCTAAAATCTGCTAAATGGCATCTCATAAGAAGAAAAAAAATGTCAGCTCACATCTCAGGACAACAAACTTATTAATTAAGAACCTGTGCTCACCACAGGCTCTGACCAAAAATTTTATTTTACCAAAGACTCCATTAAAGGAAAAAACATTTCCCTAAAATCTGAATAATTTGTAGACAGATACCCTAACGTTTAGATTTATGTAATTTATATAATTTTCAGATTTATGTAACTCTATCACATACAATTATAATGGATAAATTCTATGAAAATAAAAACTCTGATTTTTTTTCCTGGTACTAGGGATTGAATCCAGGATCTTCTCATTAAGTTACATCCCTAGACTTTTATTGTTACTCATTTTATAGATAAGTTCTCATTAACTCATTAAATTGCCTGCGGTGGCTTCCAGTTTGCAATTCTCCTGCCTCAGCCTCCCATAGTGATGGGGTTACAGAGATAAATATCACCACATTTTGAAATTTGATGTGATTTCCCTAATAATAATTAAATATTTGTCAATAGGGATGGGCAGAATTATTAAGAATTTTGATTCAAATTCATCACCTTTTAGAATATTATACACATTTCAGAACATATAGCAAGATACATCCATATATAGCAGAAGATAAATTCATTACTGTAAACTATTAATTCTGCCTTTTTATCTGATCACGATAGAAATCAATTATTTATCCATTACCATGCATCATTTCCCCTTCCACTGATTGAAAAGAATCCTTCATATTCATTCAACAAACATTTTCTCTAGTCTTTCTTGATTCTGTGATTTAGAATCCAAAAATAAAGATCTGAGCTCTTCCTGTCTAAAATCTGTTGACATTTTTGGAAAAATAAATAGAATTCCTTCGGTAAGTATTAGAAGAGTTTAGATGCTAAGTGAGGTCTTGACCAATCAAATCCTTCCCTGAAAAAAGGAAAAAGAAAAAAGAAACCACAGAGTTATTTCAAAGTCCTTTCCAAAATAAGGTTTGTAGAATGAAGATTTATAAAATGCTGAGAAGGCCTTCCCAGCAGACAGAAACCATACCTGCCCATGAGAGCCATAAAGGGATTAGTATATTCGTAAGATAATAAATATTTGGGTGTACGTGTGGCTATGTTAGCATGCAAACATGGAAGAAGTTCAGGGTTAAAAAGCAAGTAGATACTAGACTATAAGGGATTTTACATACACAGCATTCAATGTAAAGATGTTTCTAAAACTTTATTCTATTTAACTTTGGTAATTAAAGAAAACCCAAATTAAAGGAGTCTAGGGGTAGCTATACACATGAAGAGACTGAAAATATATGTAAGATACGGATCTGGTGGTAGTATGACAATCTTACGAGTTTAACAATTATGATTTGGTTTTTGAAGTTTATGTATCTGTGGGCAAGTTTAAAGAATTCTTAACTTTCAGAATCACGATGAATTTATTACATAATAAAACCATCATTTGGGAGATGTTTTAGGGACAACAAAGTGTATCTATAGTAACCTGAAGGTAATATTTACGCATTCACTGAAGGTAAGTATTTCTGCCTTTGCATGCCTGCAGTTTCTCTCCGCATTTTTATCATTCTACACTCTGACTTCTACCGTTATCCGATAGTACTGTGGCCTAAATGACTCTAAGTCATCACTCTTCCTCAGCACCGCCTAAGCTTCCTCTGTAAGGCAGTTCAGATGAATCCCACCCAAACACTTATCTAAAGATAAAAATACATAACTATGTATCGAGTGCTTTAAAAACTGAAGTGTTTTTAAAGCTAAAACAGAACATAAATATTTAAAAAGCTAGATTTATCGGGGCTTTTCAAGGTCTAAGAGAAGTCATTATCCTAGCACACTGACAGATGAAAACACTGACTTCATGCCAAGGCCTCCCAAGGCTATTCTGAGTTATCCTTCCAATGAATCAGTAGCTGATTTCAGTTCCTGTCCTACCTCATTGCCCACATGCGAGTATGAACACACACACACACACATACACATACACACACACACACACACACACACGCACACACACCTCATTCACACAGATGGTTAAGAGAAAATTACACATTCAACAAAATCTCAGTATCAGTGAAGTTTATATACTCTTTCCTTTCTCCATTGTGTCTTCCACATTTCTTTTTTTTTTCAACAACTTCTCAGGCTTTTTTCCCCTCACACTTCCAACTATATGAGTTAGCATACTCTACCTTTACAATACATCTAAAAAAATCTGAACTTTTATCATTACTAATTTCACCCCCTTTCCAGAAAATTTTATTATTAAAAAAAATCTGAACAGTGGGAAAAGAGATGAGCAAAAAAGAAATTTCAAAAAGCACACAGAGTTGATGCTACCAAAGGGAAGAAACTACTGAAGGGAGGTAAATAATTGATGGAAAAATATATCGTAAAGATGTGCTGTATGCTTAATTCCATAGTGCATGGGTAACACAAGTAAATATTCAGACTTAGTACACTACATACCTTTGAGTGACAAACCTATTTTGTGTCTGGACTATATGAACTTTGACTTGGTAAAATTCCTAGAGTCTTTTCTTGTTTTAAACCATTGCCATGATCTCTCCTATTCTTCTTACATACATGTGTGTATATGTGTATGTATGTATGTATGTATGTATATGCATGTGTGTGTGTGTGTGTATTAGTCCTGACTTCTTCTCTGAGTGCCAGTCTTGTATTTGAACTGCCTGTGCCTCAGACATAATATTCTGACAGTTATATTTACCAGATTTCTTTCTAAACCTTTCCCAAACTTGTGGTCCCTGCAAACCGCCACCATTCGCCTCATTCTACAGCAACAACAGTGCCTCCCTGCCTCTTCTGTCCCTGACATTCGGTTTGCAGGCCTTGTCATTTCTACCTTGGTATCACCACGTGAATGGTGTTTTAATGAGCTGGCGGGAAGAGACGACACACTCAGCTAGGGCAACTGAAAGGGAGACTAATGAAAACACAATACAGTCATGGGAGAAGTGAGGAAAACATTTTTAAACTGCTAACATGTGAAGGACAAATAAGATGAGGCAAAGTTAATGGATGAGAGAGCTCGTGCGACAGGAGCTATGGTCTTCAGTTATAGCAAGATCCTTGCAGAAAGTTCTTTATAACAAGCTTGAGGCCAGGAGTAGGAATTATAAATTTTCTGACTGATGTGGCTTGAATCTGGAATGTCCCTCCAAAGTCTCATATGTTTGAAAGGTGGTTAGATTATGAAAATTAATTGTCTTATTGCACTAATGCACTGATGTCTATATATGCTGTTATGACGCAGGGCCTGATCAGAAGAGGCCGATCACTGGGGCTTGATCAGGAAGGGTGTGCCTCTGTCACTAGTCTATCTTCACTCTCGCTGTTTATCCTAGACTCAATGGGACGAACAGCTTAGCTCAGGCCAGCCCCTCTGGTATGCTCCCTCACCACTGCCAGCTGGCACGAATGAACTGATGAGCTAAGATAAACCTTTCCTGCTGGCTATTAAGTATCATTTTCCAGAAACAAGGAAGTGACACCAGAAGTTAGAGTTGTTGCTATGACTGTATCAGTCCAAATGGTTTAGAAGACTTTGGAACTGGTTTGCAGCAGGAATTTGAAAAGGTTTGGCGACATGAGTGAGAGACACCTTAGAATGCTGTAAGCTGAGCTTCATGAAATATTCTGATCAGAGCTTAGAAGACCAGAACGCTGACAGAAGGGCAGACTGCAAAAGCCACCCTCAGAAGGCTTCAGGCGGGATGGAGGAACCTATGGACAACTGATTTAGAAACCATGCACGTTATTCTCTGGCAAAAAAAAAAAAAAAAAAAAAACTGTGTTGTCAATTTGCTCTTTTCCCGAGATTTTGCCTGAAACTGAGATTAAAAACAGAGGACTAATCCATCTGGTAGAGGAAATTTCAAGCAGCCCAATGTTCATCCTATCACATGGGAATTGCTTGTGACCTTTGGCCAGATCTATATTGAGAATCAAAAAATAAGAAAAAAAAGATGTAAGATGTTTCCAGTTTTGCTGAAGAAAAAGCACTTGAAAGTTCTGTCAAAGGGAGTAGGGTGTTCAAGAGATTAACATTAGAAAGAATCAAAGTGTTTGCCATCAGGACAATGGGAAAGATGCACTGGGGAGATTGCAAAAATGGAAAAGATCCCATGCTTTATCTACTCAAGGGTGCAGAGGAAAAAGATCTTGCTCTGAACAAAAGACAGCTGTAGGTCACCCAGAACAACTACCTAGGAAGGTGAATCCTCACGGCGATCAGCCATCTAAGAGCTCTGAGACCACTGTGGCCCTGGTCCAAGAGGGACAGATGAATGCTTGAGCTTGCAACAGACCTGGGTGTCATCAACATGGTGCTGGTTGTATAGGGCTGCAAAATGGCACTCCTCAGAAGGCCCTGGGGACCAGGCAGTGTACCATTGAGAAGGTGTTACATGAAACTGAGTGTAAAGCCAAAAATACAGAAGAAACTACAGGAATTTAGAAATACCAGGAACATGGGGCAGCTGCTGGGGAAGGACAAAGGCAATGAAATGAACCATCATGAAACAGACCAAAGCATTCGCATCAGGCAATGACATAGGGGTGAAGACGCCCACGGCCACTGGACCTCACATCTGACCACAGTTTGCCCCAGGTGCTAGACACAGAGCTACAGGATGTAATGTTTGGCCTGCTGGATTTTGTTCTTGATTTGACCAAATTTCTTCCTGTCCTCTTACTCCTTTCAGAGCTAGAATCTTTACCCTAAACTATTGTATATTAGAAATGTTAACTTTATTTGATTTTTCACAGAGGCTCACAGCTGAAAGTGTTCCTTGCATCTGGGAGGAGACTGGGACTTGAATTTTTTAGCACTGTTGGATCTGTTAAGTCTCTGGTACTCTTAGAGATGGATTAAATGCATTTTGCATAATGAGATGGACATCAACTCTTTTAGGAGCCAGGAAAAGAAATAGTTATGGTTTGGGTCCGAAATGTCCCTTAAATCTTCATGTGCTTGGTAGGTAAGTGGATTATAGAATGAACTGTATCTGTGGATTAATCCATTGATTTCCTGTGCTTTTAAGAGGTGGCCCTTAGGGGGCTGGAGGATTGGCTCAGCAGTCAAAGATCTTGCCTAGTAAGTGCTAAGTATCTGAGTTTGATTCCCCAGCAACACATAAGCTGGGTATGGTGGCACACACCTGTAATCCCAGCACTCGGGAGCTGAGTCAGAAGGCTTGCCATAAGTCCAAGGCCAGCCTAGGCTCCAGAGTGAGTTCAGGATCATCCTGGACTACAGAGCTGAGACCCTATCTCAAATAAAAATAATAATAATTTAACAAATGTGCTAAGATGGTTGGCAAAATGTTTCTAATATTACTAACATTTCTCCTTGGTTATTAGGCAAGGTGCCTTGTATCAGGTCAGTGGGAAGGATGCCTTGAAGGGCATCTCAGATATCAGCAAAATCCCATACTTTCCAAGCTCAAGATTATGAAAGCAAAAGACTTTACTTTGAAAAGACCACCTAGTGCATCTTGCAGAGCTACCAATGGAGGTGAATCCACAATGAGTTCAGCCATGTGCTAATGCAAAGGCCACTGAGGCCATCATCCAACAGGGCCAGATTATTACTCAAGCCAGTGGCACACCATGATGTCCATATGGTGTCAGTTACATCAGACTGGAGAACGCAAGAGTTATGGGATCATTAAGGCTTCTGCCCAGATTTTTAGAACAGTCACTGAAGGTCAGGCAGTGAACTCCAGAGACAACAGTGCAAGAAACTGAAAGTGAAGCTGAAAATGCAATAGAGACTGACCCCAGGAATTTGGAATGACCAGGAATACAGATCCTCTAATTAGGAAAGCTACAGCAGTGAGTGGAATCACCCCAAGAGAGAAGTCATCACATTTTTATCAGGTAGTGCCATAGCGTGGAGGTGCCCAAGCCCCTTGGAGATCATGTCTCATCACCACTTTTCCTGAGTAGTTGCACACAGAGGTACAGGCTTTGATGTTTGCCCTACTGGGTTTTGGTCTTGCTTTGGTTCTGTTGCTTTTTATATTCCTATTCCTCTCTTTTGAAATGAAATTGTATACCCTCTATCACTCTATGTTGGAAGTGTTTAACTTTTCTTTGACTTTCCTTGAATCTCGGAGAAAACTTTGGACGTGGACTTTTTAGCAGTGCTGAAACTGTTTAAAACTCTTTGGCAACTCTTAAGAGATAGACTAAATGCATTTTTCATAATGAGATGGGCATGAGTCTTTTGGGGACCAGAGGCAGAATACTGGAGTTTGAATCTGGAATGTCTCCCAAAAGCTTCCTATACTTGTAAAGTGACTGGATGAAGGGGTTAATTGTACCTATGGATTAATCCATTAGTGAGTTCACATATTGTTAAGAAGTGGAGCTTGGTCAAAAGGAGAGATTCCTTGGGCACGGCTTGGAATATTATATCACTTACAAGGTCTCCCCTTCACTGTTTCCTGGACATGATGAGATGAACAGCTCTTCTTGAATTACACCCTTTGTCCTACCCTTTTATCATTGCCATCTGCTCATGAATGAAGTGAGACCTTTAAATTTTTTAACTAAAATAAACTTTTCCTCCCTTAAATTGTGGATATTGCATATTGTGTTCCATTTATGAGAAAGTGATTAAGGCTCTGACCTTACTTTCTTTCACTCCTCTGATGATGTCCATCTAGGGCGCCTCATTTTCTAAAACAAAATGAAATTCAATGACAGAAGTACCCATTGATGAAGTATAAAGTGTTTCATTTCTGGATTCTGATCAGACAGCATGCAGGAAAAATAGAGATATCCTCATCTTATCCCTTCAAAGTATCCACCTTTCTGCTTCTCGTCCACCAGGTAATCCTGTTTTCTTCTCTAGAAGATACTGTCTACATTCCAAGCGAATCCAAAAGTATTTCAAAATAACCCAGAACAAAAGCTCTTGTCTCTTCTCAATAAGAAAACAGAAAAGTAAGACCCATAGACAACTATCTCCCAATAATTTCCACCAAGTATATTTGAAAACTTTTTCAAAGTCCTGGTTCTTTCAACAAACACACATACATTAGTGCTCTAGTCTCTGGTCCCAGATAGCACATAAAAAGGCCAACTCATCTCCTTTCTAGATTCTCATGTATACTCTGTCCCAGTCAAAGGACAAGACCCCCAACTGGCATCTAAAAAGCTAGATTTTCTGCTTGCCTAAGTAAAAGAGAACAATGCTGACAAAGCACAGCCTTTGGGGGCAAAATAAATGACTAATTTTAAAAAGAAATTGAAAAAGCATGCATTTTGGAGTTGTGCTGGCTATGGAAGCAGCAAGATATCAGTTTTTTCACTAGTTAAAAAGGCATTGCTAAGTTAATATATTAGCATCAGAAGTACATTCTCTAGAGTGAATACACCATCAATTGCCTCATTTTCAAAGTCTGAGACTATCATTCAATGTTAGTTTCTAGAGGTGGCTTGTCATTAGTCCACTAAACAGGACTGAAATTAGATAGTGGCTACATTTTATCATGTCTATAGAACTACCATTGACTGGTTATAGACATTTAAAACAAATTATAATTGGAATGAGAAAGTACCGGTCTAGCAAACATAAGATACAATCCCCAGCACCACATTAAAAAAGAAAAAAGAAAAAAGGCAGACATACAGACAGATATTAGTATATTAGTTATCTAGTTGCTGTCACAGAGGGAAAATAGTCCTTTGAACCCCCGCCTACGTAACACTATTTCATTGTAGATCACAACTTAGCTGCCCTGTGAGGTCCCCACCAGATGCTGTGGCTGGGTGCCAGACTACAGCATAACGGAGCCATCCTTCACGATGTTTGCTGAGACAGGAGGGATTCTTGATAAGGAATGAAACAGAGAGAACATGAACTCATAAATCTTCTGACAGGCTCTGGTTCTTGCTTTCACTGTTTGCCACAGGAGGCAGAGCCTTATGTAATCAGGAATCAGGTAAGCAGAGAACTGGGACTTCAGTAGGGAAGCTGTCCAGAAGATACCACCACTCCATAAGTAACCTCTAATAATCTCCTTCATTCACCAAATTGGATTTGTCCAAGTCATTCTTTGGTGTGTTGGTGCTGTTCCCATTTGGAGGAAGGTAGAGCTCTTTTATGTCTCTCCAGAATAATTCACAGATGAGTGAGTATAAAACAATCAGGCTTTCCCTCAAGTTTATCTAAAATGAAATCCTATCCTAAAACATTTGGCTCCAACATTTCCCAAATCATATCACAATGGGGTTCATAATGGTTCATTGCCTTATCTAGTTTTTAAGGTGTCCTTCACCAAATCTCTGATGTGATTCTTCTTTGTCTAACTTTTATAACTAATCATACTGATGAATTAACTCCAATAGTTCTAATGTAACCAAAACCATCACACAGATAATTAAGCTATCTACTTGTCCCTGATACAATTCGGTATGTATTATAAAAGATGTGCCCTTTCACAGGATCTCTAGACTCTCAATGTCTATATATCACTTATGTTACAATTATGTCCACAACAACCACTACTCAATCCTTAGATAGCTTAAGTTTCTGCCAAGAAGACAAATGGACTGTGTTTCAGCGGGAGTAGAAACAGCTCAATATCACAAGTAATAGGTCTCCCAAAGGGAAGATGGTCATAAATCAGAAAGTAATTCTAGATCAACGTTCATCTCAGAATATCTAGAAAGCCTTGATGGTGTACAAATGTTTGACTGAACTAGAGAACCAATTGTGTTCTCTGATTGCTTTCCTGACTCCTCCTCCCTTCTTCCATATCTATCCTGTGTTCCATTAGATGCTCTGATTTGTGGTCTGTTGACAGTACCTTAGTTACTTTTTCATCAGTGTGACTCAATACCTAATATCCACAAATTGGGGTTGGGGGGAGTTTAATTTTAGCTCACAGTTACAAAAGGTCACAGTCCATTCGGGGTGGCCAACAACAGTAGAAGAACATGGTGGGGGCAGAGGTGGGGGCAGCTCCTCACAGCACTGTAAACAGGGAGTCAATGTAAGGCAAGTCAAATCAAGTCCCAGAGGAAGGTGGCAGCATACATATACTCCCAGGTCCCATCCCAGTGACTGCCCCTTCTGGGTCCAGCCAGCCTGAGTGTTTTACCCCTTCCAGGTGTGGTTCTAATCACCCAAATGCCTGTAATTCAATCGACACACCTGCAATTAACCCCTCCAGACCAGGCCCCAATCTCCCAACAGCACATGGTTCCATAGACAATCCATACCATGCAAATACATGAGATTTCAGAGGGACATTCGAAATCCAAGCCACAACAGACTGTCTCCCTTATAGTCACAACTACTTCATACAAAACACTGAAAATGTTAAAATGCCACGAAGTTCCAAAAGGACCTCTAGAGACTTTTATTACGTTGGGTCCCACTTCTAAATCACATGTTTTCCATTCTTACATATTAGTAAAACCAAATCCAGTTATGCAATTCTTCAAAAATGTTACCAGTGTATCTCACCAACTAAAAGCCACTGAAGTCTTTTTCAAAAGTTACGAGAACTAGAGTCAGAGGGTTAGTTCTATCAGTAGAAACAGCCCATCATTTTTCCAAAGAAATGCATGGCTCATCATCCAATCAAATCCCCCATTACAGAACAGTATCCAACACACTGCTATCACACCAAACAGAGCATATTTGTGCAAGTGACTGAGATTCTGAACTAAACCACAGCATTGTAGAACAATTATATAAGGTGGAACTCAAAGTTAAATTATACTTAAGTCCTTTAGTTGGCTATAAATCCTTTTGCAGAAAGCTAGACAAAACTATGAGTTTAAGTACATTCTCTGGAGTCATTCAGGTGAAACAGAAAGCACATTTTCTGGTCTGATTGTCTTATTTTGTTTTGTTTCTTGCTTTGAAGTCCTAGGGATTGAATCCACGGCCTTTAACAGAGTTACATCTTCAGTCCTTTTTCCTTTTGAGACAAGGCCTTACTATGTAACTAAGTTGCCCAGGGTGGGCTACAACGTGTTATCAACCTCCCTCAGCCTTCCAGATTGCTGAAACTGCACATGTGTGCTACTGGACCTGACTAACACAACATTACAAAGTATGTCTGTGAGGGTGTTGTCAGAAAGATCATTATCATCGAGACGGTGTAAAAAAGATCTACCCTCACTTGTGTGGGCAGGCATCCCATCTGTTGAGGGCCTGAAAAGAAGCAAATGGTAGTGGAAAGAAAATTTTTATCTTTCTTGAGCTAGAATTTCCATCTTCTCCCTTACCGGATTCTCAGGGTTTCTGTTTCTGGGAACTACACCAGAACTGCACCCTTCCCCCTTCCTGTCCACTGGTGATCAGACTTTTGGAGGTAGCCTGAGTCACATCATATTACACACTTCATTATTCTCTAGCTTGCAGGTAGCAGATGACGGGACTTCTCGGCTTTGAGTAGCACCTCTAATTATGTGTACATGTGTGCACAGACACCAACGTGCACATGCATGTGTGTATGTGTGTTTCAGAATATATCAGTCAGGTTTCTCTAGAGAACCCTCAACTAATATAACCTGAAAATACTACTCCCCTCTCACTCGTTGCCTGTTTTTCCTAAGCACTAAAATAAAGATTAAGGATATCTGACCAACCTACTTATCCTCATATGGCTGCTGTTTCAGTTACTCTTGCTACCTAGCAAATCACCTGAAACTTAAAAGACATAAAACAGTATTATTACAGTTACAAATTATTTAGGTCAAGAGTCCAAACACAGCAGAATGCTCTTGATTACTTCTGCTCCAAAATGTTTGCAGCCACAGCTGGGACGACTCAAAAGCTGGAGGTAACGCGAGTCCTAAGAGCTGGAGACAGACAGGGGCATCTCCAATTCTATATTTGGTAATTTACACTGACTGTTGACCAGGACCGCAGCTGGGCTGTTGACCAAAGAATTTACCAGTGGTCCCGTAAGTGTGTTGGTGTGAACATTCTTTGCATTGATATAGCTGTGTCATCAGAGTATCAAAATATAAAAATAAAAAAGCCTAGGCTCACCTCCAAGTTGTGATCTTCCTACATAGCAAGGCTATGGTCACCAAAAGAAAAAGAAAAAATAGAAAATATATACATAAATACAACTACGAATAATAATATCTTCCACAGTTTCTGAGTGTCAGATTTCCACGAATGGCTTAGCCAGAAGGGCCTCTCTCAGGTGCTCTCCTATGACAATGAGTAAGAAGTCGGTTAGGGCTGACTGCAGAATGGCTCACTATTACTATGGTTTGGAGGCCTCAGACCTTTGCCAACTCTTGGCAGGGGCTTCTGTTACTTGCTGCAGGACCCTCTCCCTAAGACTGTTTAGTAGCAGGGTATCTAACAGGGAACAAAGAAGAAGTCACAGTCCTTTATGACCAGCCTTCATTTCTGCAATAGGATGCTGATTTACATAGGTCAACCCTACGTGAAAAGGACTAAATCAGGACATAAATACCAGGAGAAGGATATGTTTAGCATAACTATTAATAAACTGTAATGCTCACTTTGGAAGGCAATTTTGCAACGTATATCAAAAACCTTTCAAGAGTTTCATAGCACTGTTGGTATGCAATAAATGTTTATTGCAAGAATAATTTAATTAATAGAAAGCCCAGTATTTCCAATTCTAGGAATCAACTCAAAGGAAACAACGAAGATTTATATGTTAAAGTGACTATTATACATTTAACTGAAACAAAATGGCTGGAAATAAACTAAGTGGAAACAATAGGATAACTCAGATCAAATAAAAGGACCATTAAATGCACAGTATACATTATATCTTGATTGACTGGCAGCTATTGCAATTAAATTTCAAAAAATTAATGGTATGTTCTTGATGTAAAGTGAAAATAAATTCACAAAAAATAATTACATATGATCCCAATCAACTGTGTTCATATATGAAATAAAGCACGCTAGGGGCCTGAGTGGCTGAGCAGTGAAAGCACTTGCCTAACAAGTGCTAAGTCAAGCGCTAAGTACCCAAGTTCGATTCCCCAGCACCACATAAACTGGGCATGGTGGTGCACTCCTGTAATCTCAGCACTTGGAGGCTGAGGCAGGAGGATTGCCATGAGTCCAAGGCCAGCCTGGGCTCCACAGTGAGTTCAGGACCAGCCTGGGCTACACAGTGAGACCACGTCTCAAAAAAAAAAAAAAAATGCTGGAAAGAAAAATAGCAAAGAGTTAATAATGATTATTTCCAGATAGCAGGTTGCGCATGATGTATCATAGCTTTTCTTTGTTCTTTTGGTTCCTCTGTATTTTCATACTGCCTATATGTTAAGGTGTTTTTTTTTATAATCAAATATTGATTTTCCTCTCTGTGTTCTTCCTTTCTAGCAGCTGTTTTAACCCTTTTTAACTTTGGCAATAAAGGTCATAACCAATATGTTTGAATTTTTATGTTACAACGTAATTATTATGCACACTGAAAAACTATATTTCTTAAGATTTAATGACTGAAAAAACGGCAACCTCCATGCAACTTTTCAGACCACAGTGTTGCTATCATAAATCTAAGCTTTTATTATCTGTATGGCAAACAAAAAAACCTTCTAACCACTCAGGAAAATCTTGCAACTTACAGAAACCATGGCTTGATTAATTATACAGTGAATATTATTTGGGGACAAACAGATCTTTTCTTTTGGTTTGCTTTTTGTTTTCCTTCCTCTCTATAACTCAAGACGATTCTGAACTTATCAAAAACCCATCTGGTATTTTTTCTCCTACAAATTCTCAAGCTCACATTGCCTGTTCTGCCTATACACAGACAGGAAAGCCTTTCTTTCACCCAGAAATTCTAAGTCTTTGAAAAAATGAGATAATTCATCCATATATCCCTACTGAAAATAAAAATTATTTGATTGCATACATAAGATAACACTAACAAGAGTTAAATGACCAACAAAACTTCCAAAGCAAATTCTAAAAAACCCTGGAGAAGAGGAAGCGTTTTCCTGAAATACAGGCCTCTTTCATCAAGAGTCTTTAATATTCTGTCCTCTTTTGCAAATAAATGCAATGTAAAAAGAAATTTGAACCTTTAAACTACAGTGGTCAGCATATCCAAAATAGCAAAGTACAACAAATAAAATTTTCAATTTTTAAAAAAATAAAACCAATTATGCTTCACATATCAATGAAAAATTTGTTCTTCCTCATTACAGTCATCTTATGCAAATTCTCCTTGCTTAAAATAAAAATATGCTCAACTAAAACAACATTAAAAGAAGCTGTAATTGAGGCAAGACCAATAAAATACTTTCCATGCATTCATTTAGAGGTCTTCAGTATTTTCTCTGTCCTGTCAAGCTTATAACCACAAATTTAGCCAAATGCGTTAATCAAAATGTCTTATCAGTGTTGATGAGCTATTTGTATGAAACCATTAGCATTTTTATTAAAACAACTTTAAAAATTCCTCCACAGAACTATGAAAACACATATTTAATAAGAGATTCTAAATGCAAGCTGATCTCTTTAGGAGTGTCATTCCTCGCTCACACATGAAAAATAAGAACCGAAGAATAAAAATACTTTTCTCTAAATTTCTTTTTCCAGCATCAGACATAAGGCCTGAGTACTCTCATTACAGTGAAGCTGAAAACAGGCTATTTACTGCCACATCAGTGGGTTACTCAAAAGCTTTTTGGCAAATTGCCCACCTTAGAATGGAAAGTGTGTGAGTTTTACTACAAAGCCAACACTCTATTAATTTGATGTGTACAAAAGGCCTCATTTGGATTCTGGGAATATTACAAATCAGTCATTTACACTGATCACTCCAAATTGCATTTCTGGTAAACCAGTACCTCAAGATGCAAATTTTATTTCTGCAAAATATAAATGCCTATCATTTTGGAGGCATCTGGATAGATTTTTAAGTTGCCTCTACAGTCTCAGGAGAAATGCATTCACCTCTCTTTTTAAATGCTCCACATCTCTAAATGCCGAACTGGCAACTGAATTTTAACACCAGTTAGGGCACGGACAATCCACATCTGAACCATAACACACAACACCTGTGTTTCCCTGTCTGACACACAAGTGATTCACCTGCTCTGTCTTGCCTATCTGCCTCCCAGGCCTCTGCTGTGCCATTTCTCCTTTTGAAACGCCTTCCTGGAAACTGCTGTCTACCTAAATCCTATTCCTTCTGCAAGACCAACTGAAGTCCCTACACATTCACCAAAACTTCTTATATTACCCCAAACCAGTTTTCTGTCCTCTCTTCCACACACACACATTGAGAGACAGAGTGAGGGGGGGCGGGGGGGAGCCAGGGAGAGACTAAATTTCCTAGTTTAGGGTGATTATTTTAGTCTTTTGTGGTACACTGGCCTGTTTTTTTTTTTTTTTTTTTTTTTGTATTTTGACATGTAATTCCTATAAAAACAACCTCAAGCCCGCCTTTTAGCATTCTTCCTAAAAAATTAGCCTGTTCTCTGGATATCAGGACTGTGTTTTACTTAGCTTTTATTACTTCGTTAGTAATCACACAAGAAACACTCCATAAAATCAATTTTAATATTTATGACTCCTGCCCAGGCACACATCATATGTGCATCTTCCAAAGAAGCCACTAAGACAACAAGAGTGGCCCTTGGCCACAAAGCTCATGAAAAGAATGTACAAAACTAGCTTGCTGTTTATCCCAGGTTTTTTTGAGAAAAGAATAGATGATAGCAAATGCAGGAACTATGCACTTAGACAACTGCCCTGGTGTTCCACAGGGAATTCTACTGATAGTAGCTTTCACCTGGTCCTATTACACTAGTCTCCTGCAAGGTGTAAGGCTGTGACTCCAGCAGCAGCTATTGCTGTCAGAGGATTATAAAGTCTGGGTTTGGGTTTTTTTTTTTTTTCCTTTCCAATCTTGCACAGCATTTGATTGGTTTAATTGCTTAGTTATTGTGAAGGTGGCTCTGTCTGGTTGTTACCTGTGGGGGTTTCACCACCACACAAGGGCCAGGGGAGAGGAAAGGTGAGCACACAGCTGGGCCCCCTCGTCCCAAGAGTCCCAGGCGCAGCTGGGAGCTTGTCGAAGCAGGAACTCACTTTATTGAGGAAGTACAGTGACTTATATAGGATAGGGGAAGAACGTGGCAAGGAAGGGACAGCAGGCGATATTACGTGGTGTCCACATAAGCAGGCGTTAGGCCAATCAGGGGGATGCTCACACCGGTAGGCACCAGGTGTTTATAGCAGCAGTATGGAGATCACGCGTGGTCCACGAGGGTGGAACTGGCTTGGCCCAATCATCCTTCTTGGTAAACACTCAAGGTGAACACCCTTGGAACTTCCAGCAGGCACCATCTTAGATATCACCCCACAGGATCCCCCTCCTTTGTTTATAAAAGACATTGTAGTCAAAGGTCTTAGCCCGGTTCGCCATCCCATGAAGGGGTGACCACAGAGCATGCTGTGACACTGTTGTCCCCAGACCTCGGATATTGATGGAGGGGCTCTAATGAACTTGTGGGCATTTACAGGTGGGGCTACGGGAGCGAAGGGCAACCTAGGCAGACACCTGTTGGACCTGGATAGAATCAAGGTGAACTCTGACAAATGAGAGAAGCTTGTTAATAAGGCATGGGCCAAATGTTAAAACAATCAAAAGTAACATCAATGGTGCGGCCAGGGCAGAAATAAGAGTGTCAACCATGGAGGCGCCAAGAACGAGGACTGACGCAGACGTTCCTGGACAAAGGTAAAACTGGGTCTGAAGAAGTCAGGCTCAAAGGCAGGAAGCGTGACACCCATAACCAGCTGAACAATCATCAGCGGCAGTTTGGCCAGAGTAATCCTTATTAAATGAGCCTCCCAACAGGTCGCATAAGTCAAAGGAGAAAGAAGGTAATGTAGGTGGTGTTCGGGGGGCCATGGTAGTATTAACCACAATGGTATGGCCCGTAGTCACATCAGAGAGGACCCATGTAAAGCTGTCAATCGTGTGAGGAGAATAGTGAGCAGAACAAATGGGAGGGAGGGCCATCAGCCATCAGAAGGCACAGGTGGGTGTCCCGTGGAGTTTAATGAAGGAGCAGGGTGCTCACCTTGAGGGGAAGAGAAAAAAAGGAGTGTGCCATAACAATTCAAGTAAAGGGTCATTTGTTGGGGAGATATCCTTGTCGCCCTTTGGGGCCACGGTCTCTGGGACCATGGCATCTTGTGGTTGTGCCCCCGCCGAGAAGGCATGGCCCACTCTGCAGGGGAGGTATTTTAGGTTTCTGGCCAGTACCCAGAGGGGATTAGATTGGCCTATCAGGAAAACGCAGCAAAAGCCATGATCCATTGTTAGGAGAGGGTTGGGACCATTCCACTGGCCAGTGAGGGGATCTTTCCATTTGACCATGAGACGAGGTCGGGCCTTTATATTGGTCCAATGCTTTTGGAAGTGGGGAAGAGATTCTCCCTTATAGGAGTTGAGGACATTAATTGAAAATAGGGCCATGTGAAGCTGGTGATGGGGAGAGGTCACCCCTTGATGTTGATTTGTAGTTGTCTCTTAAGATTTGGGTGATTCCTTTAAGGGCTTGTCCCTGTGGATTGTAAGGAATCTCAGTCACATGTTGAATCTTCCAGCGTTGGAAGAAAACAGAAGTGATAGAACTAACAAAGCAGGGTCTGTTATCTGTTTTCACCTGGAGAGGAAGTCCCAAGGTGGCAAAGCATTATAAAAAGTGGCTCTGGGCATGTTTGGATTATTCCCCAGAGTGGATGGTGGCCCAACAGTCATGGGAATAGGTATCAATGGAGATAAACACATAATAAGTTTTCCAAAGGGGGAATGATGAGTGACATCTGTTTGCCATAAAGAGTTAGGTTTTAACCCATAAGGATTTAACTCCGGATTTCTGAAGTGGAGGAACCTGAAGAAAGGCTGGCACTCCTCACAAGTAGACTATCATTTTGAGTTCTCTGGTCGGGATATGGGGGAACCGGCGGCACAGTCCCCACCAATTGGTGTGGGTTAGGTCATGGAAGTCTTGAACTTCCTGTAGGGGTCGAGACTGAGCCACCAGGGAGCACTGAGAGGCGAGGGCATCCATCAAGGCATTGCCCTGAGAAATGAAGCCTGGAAGGTTTTGATGACCCCGGAGGTGTTGCAAATAAATGGGAGCCTCCCTCTGGCTTACCGAAGCTCAGAACTGAATCATAATAGGGGTAACAGGGTTGGAGTCTAATTTTGTAAATGAGGTGGGGAGTCCTGGGACGAGGTTAACTACATAAAGGCTACCTACAAAAAGATTCATTGGGGCAGTGGTATGCGTGAGGGACAAAGCCACCTCAAGGAGTTCTTTATATTGGGCGGAGCCCTCAGAAAATTTAAAAAAGGTTTGAGGGGGGCCTGCCAGATCCGAGGCTGGGGCATAGATCGCCACTGCCATGCCTGCCGAGCCCCCATCAGTAAAAACATTATACCCATAAAGAAGGGGTCGGGGCAGGAATAGTTTTGGCACATCCCAGGGGAGGTGGGAAAAGAAGGTTACCCACTTATGGGGTCCATACTGGCAATCCAGGGAGCCCAAAACCCCTTCGAGGGAAAGAGTAACATGAAAATGGTTGTGATAGAGTCAAGCGAGGCCAGTTAAGCGGAAGGGCGTAACAATCTTGGCATGATCAACTCCAAAATGCCGATGGGCTTTTTCCCGGCCAAGCTGAACGAGGTTGTCAAGTTGCTCTGTAATGCTATATACCCCTGAGGCCCCTGCCAGAGATGGATGAACCCACTGAAGCGGGGATCCTAATAGTACCAAAGCTCCGGTGAAGAGGGATCCCCCCTTGGGAGATGAGCTTACGAGAATCCAGAGTTCCAAAGGGGTCTCTGGGTTAAACCTAGGAAGGTGTACAGTCTGGAAAACGATTTGGATAGCCTGGAGAATCTTTTTGTGGGCAGCAGCCAGCGTGACTGCATCGCAAGGAGCTCAATCCCTGAGGAGTTGGAAAAGCGACAAGAGCATAGAGGTAGTGATGGGTGCCCAACATCTCATCCAGTTTATTTCTCCCAGAAGTCTCTGTAGTTTAATAGAAGTGCAGGAATCTGGGGCAGAAAGTTGGGGGACCAGAAGGGAAAGAGTGTCCAGGGTCAGAGATGTGCCTAGGACTTGGAAGGGGAGGGACCCACTGTATTTTCTCCAGGGCCACAGAAAAACCTCCCATCTGGAGGCATTGGCATAGCACTCGATAGGCAGCTCGGAGCTGTCCTTGAGTGCGAGCCCCCAGGATAATGTCATCCATGTAGATATATAATTAGGTCCCAGGAAACTGGAAGTGGAGAGAGGACAGTCATGACATAGTTTTGGCAAAAGGTGGGGCTGTTGGCCATTCCCTGGAGGAGGACAGTCCATTCATATCATCTGTCTGGACCATCAAGATTGACAGAGGGTATAGAAAAGGCAAATTTTTCTCAGTCTTGGGGCTGCAGGGGTATGGAAAAGATGCAATCTTTGATGTCCAATACCACCAGCTGGAAGTCGTTGGGGATGGCTGGTATCCATGGCATGCCCCTCAGGGGGACCCCCTGGACAAGCATCCTCTCACTGACTCTCCTAAGGTCCTTTATTAATCTCCATTTTCCTGAAGCCTTTTTCCCTACAAACACAGGGTTGTTCCAAGAGTTAGAGGTGTTCTTGTCTTAGGTGTTTTTTTTTTTTTCTTTCCCCCCCAACAGTTGTTTAAGGGCTTGTAGTTTGTCTCGACACAGTAGCCACTGTTCCACCCAGACCGGAGGTCCTGGGATCCATCGTATGGGTGGGACCATTGGAAAGGGGGAAGTAGTGGCCTCTAGGGTTGGGGACGGGGTTGAACCCACAGTAAAGGCTCCCCTTTTTGAAGCCTATCAAAGAGGGAGTCCCCCTGATAAAAGAAAAGCAGAAAAGCAGCAGAGGTTGTTAGGAATAGGGGATCCCTCAAATTGTTGATATTCTTCCTCATCTAAGGTCTCATAAAGAGGCCCCTTTGCAGTCTGTAGTGATAAGGGCCTCGGCTTGGTCAAGAATGTCGTTGCCCAAGGAGGTTGGCGGTGAAACCTGGGACTATGAGAGGTTGGCCTTCCCATGAAGCCCTGTCTACATTGCCCCAGGGGGCCCATGTTTCTGTTTCCTCTGCGGGGGTATTTCCTCCCACCCCTAGAACTGTAGGGTGGGGCTTTAGCTTCCAGCTGAAGGGGATTTCCCCGTTACGAAGGACTGTTCTATCTGCCCCAGTATCCATGAGGCAATAGAAATGTTTACCACTTATACAAATATCCATTTTGGGCCTGAGGCCTTCCACCAATGGCACTGTCCAACTGGCTAGAATAGGTCTTTGAAAACCTCCTTGCAGTAACAGGGCTAGAGGTTGCACACACACCACCACCACCACCACCACCACCACCACCACCCAGTTTAAAGGTTTCCCATCCCTGTCAAACTTTGAAAGGCAATTCTTGAACCAATGAAACCCCTTTTTACAATGGGGGCAAGGACTTTTAGGTGGTCGGGAGGTGGAGGACCTGGTGGAGCCAGGTTGGGGTAGGGGGAGATAGGTCATTCCCTCTTGAAATGGCCTGTTTGACAGCAGCTGAAGCAGGCCTTTGATTTTTGCTCTGCGGCAGGGCCGAGAGAGGGAACCTGGTCATTTTTGTCCAACAATATGCCAAAGGTAACTGGAATGGCCAGGTTGGCATTTTGGTTCCTCTCCAATTGGGCATGACATTCCTCCTTAAAGAAGGCACACCACTTAATTGAGAGAGGACCAGGCAGGACAGCCTTGCACACAGAACGCCAATCCTGAGTGGTGCATTGTCGGTGAGCTAACCCTTGGAGGACTGTCTTGGCCCAAGGGGAGTTGCGTCCATCCTCCATAATCTCCTTTTATAGTTCCTTGAAATCTGAGGGCTCCCAAGGGTACCAGTGGGCTGGTCAGATGCCCCCTGGTGCAACATTCCCCAGAAAGGTGTGAGCGGGTGGGGGATCATAGGAGGTGGAGTGACAAAAAGAAAGGAAGGAATTGGTTGGTGCGGGGAAAAGAGTCTCTGGCAAGGATTTCCCCCGGGGCAAGCCAGGACGTTGGCCATCAGGCTTGGGGAGGGTTTTGAATCCCCGGCAGAGACAGAAGAAAGGACAGGGTACAGCGAGGGGTGGGAGGGGTCAGAGGACTCCTAGACGGGAGGGGTGGTAGCACCAGGAGGGGGTGCCAAGAAGCTTTGAAGGGCAGATAAGATAGGATAGAAAGTGGGAGGGTGAGTTCCCCCCTGAGTCTCCCCACTCCAAACCAGCTCATGAACAGAGCACCAAGTGTCCCAATCAAAGAGGTCAGCAGAGGAAACCCAGGGGGCCACACCCAGAACGACCCCCAGACCACCATGCCTCTTTATCTGTAATTTCTAGGCCTCGGCTCTGAAGGAGGCATTTCAGTGCTTTGAGTGCAGGCTCATTTTGCTTAGAAGTTGCACTTCCCATGTTAGGGGTCACTCTCCCTGAAAGACTGCTTGACCTCTCCCTAGATGGGTCTGCTCGGCAAGCCCCTCGTTGGGCACTAGATGTGGGGGTTTCACCACCACACAAGGGCCAGGGGAGAGGAAAGGTGAGCACACAGCTGGGCCCCCTCGTCCCAAGAGTCCCAGGCGCAGCTGGGAGCTTGTCGAAGCAGGAACTCACTTTATTGAGGAAGTACAGTGACTTATATAGGATAGGGGAAGAACGTGGCAAGGAAGGGAGAGCAGGCGATTTTACATGGTGTCCACATAAGCAGGCGTTAGGCCAATCAGGGGTATGCTCACACCAGCAGGCACCAGGCTCATAGCAGCAGTATGGAGATCATGCGTGGTCCACGAGGGTGGAACTGGCTTGGCCCAATCATCCTTCTTCGTAAACACCCAAGGTGCATGCTCTCAGAACTTCTGGTGGGCGCCATCTTAGATATCACCCCACAGTTACCTGCTCTGGTCCCAGATACATAAGACCCAAGGATAGTTCTACCTCAACCATTCTCTGCCCACAGTCAAGATGGCCGCAGGTGTTCTCCTCAGTTACAGCCTCAGGGATGGAGATGCACCTTTCCCTCCACCCGGCAAGCCCCTCCCCACTGTCTTCCCAAGTCAGTACACACCATGTGTTTCCCAAGAAAACTTTAATTTGCTAGGGTGCACCACAATGCATGAAATAGAAATATGACAGGTAGATCCAAGGTTAGTTTTGTAATCTAAAGATCTTACTATAAATGATTTACATGAAGGATTAATAAATGTACATGTTTACTATATTTTTATGACTTTTAATTGACACATAATTATATATATTCATGGGGAACAATATGATATTTTAGTACATGCATACAATATGTAATGATCTGAGCAGGGGAAGTGGCATATCCATCACCACAAATATTTGTCATTACCTTCTGCTAAGGACATGCAAAGTCCTCTCAACTAGGTATCTGAAAGTACACAACTAATTATTGTCAAGCACAGTTTCCTTACTCCTGTGAAATCATCAGAAGTTCTTCGTCCTATCCATTTAAACCTCTGCTCTTAAAAACTCTGAGTCTTGGTCCTACCTGTCCCTCTTCCCAGCCTCTGGTAAGCACTAATCTAGTCTCTACTTTTATGAAGTCAATTATATATATGTAAGAACATGCAGTATTTTAGACTTGAAATTCTTTTAAATTGTTACTGTAAAACAAATGTAAAGCTATAGATACTATATCTTACTAGACAACCAATTTATCTGCATCCCTTCCCAAAGGGCTTTGGAGCCACTATTTCAATTCTATGTATTTCAGTTATATATACACCAAAACTATACCATTTTACAACTTTCGGTATTTTTCTCTTTTACTACTGTTTTCTGTTTTACTGGCCTACTAGCCAACCATATCCTTTACCTCCCTGAACTTCCTTGTGAAGCTATCTTTTTCTACACAGATAACAACACTAATACCAGCTAGAGGAATGGACTGGGCATTCTATGGGAACACAGAGGAAACTCAATGTAACAGGAGGCAGAAAGAAGCCTACAGAAAGCAGGAAGGGAGCCCTGGCCATCCACATCGGGTATGAAGATTTCATTTCAGTGAAGATGTTCCAAAATATAAGAGGACTGGTGTGATATGGAGGCTAAGAACATAATAATACTAAGCAAGACCATCCCAGGAGATTCAAATGAAGAGTAGAATTACAGCCACTTTCTAGAAGAGGATCCAGAAAAGAATCACCCCATCTTTATATCTTGCCAAGACATGAAGCTCAATTTTCACCCCGGTACTACAGTCCTAGAGATGGGAAGAAGGAGCATTTGGTCCATCTTAGTAAAGAAATAAGCAGCAGCAGTTCTTCAACTGAACTCAGAACTTGAGCCACATTTGTTATCAAGTCATAACACCAGATCACCTTGAGCCTTTCCCTTGTGCCTTGACTTACATTGTCCCTGGGCCTGCAACCAAGATTCCATGCCTTAAATGAAGGAGAGTGCACCTATCTTTTAAAATCATGTGTAAGCTGCTCCTTTTACCTCACAGATAAAGTGTCTTTCCTCTATGCTTTAGAAATGTTCATACTGTAGTAGAGTTAGATATTTATCATCAGTCAAAAAATTGAATGGCCTGAGGTTAGAATTTTTTACTGTTTCCTCAGAAATGTCTTGTACATTGTGCTCCATATATGCATATTGGCTGTGTCAGCCTTCAATTACTGTGACAAAATACTTGAGGCTAAAAAAAACTTAAAAGGAGGAAAGGTTTATTTGGCTCACAGTTTCAGGGGTTATAGTCCATAGTCGGTTGGTCCCATCCCTCCAGGCCTGTGGCAGCACACTACAGCATGGTAAACAGTGAGCAGTAGAACAAAGCTGCTTACTTCATGGCAGCCAGAGGGTAGAGAGAGGAAGAGGCCAGCGTCTCAATATACCTTTCAAGGGCATACATCCAATCACCTCCTTCCTTTAACTGAGCTGCACCTCCTAAAGTTCCCATCACCTAACTACAGTACCATCAGTTGGGCACTATACCTTACACATAGCTTTTAGGGAACATTTAAGATCCAAACTATAATACTGATAAGTAAATGAAAAAATAAATGAAAGGACAGATAAAATATTCAGTACTTGTCATCTCAGACAGGAAGTCAACCATTGTTTAAGAACTCTGATGGCACTGAAGGTTTTGGCAAGTATTTGACCTAATGACCCCAGCTGTTGTCTTCCCACTTGGGCATGAATTGCAAGGCCCACAGACACCAGGGTGCACACTCAGGAAAACAGGGACAGCACTGGAACACACACAGTACAGGCACCACCTCTACTAGTGGGAAGAGTTCTCAAGGAATTAAGTCTCTCCTTTACTTCTTGCCTCCAACAGAGTTAAAGGAAAAGCAACCATGCATTGCTGATATTTCTCATTTAGAGAATTTCACACAAGAATGGATGTACCTGCTCAGGTCATGAGCCCTTTGGGAAATGACTACAGCAATATTCTGTACAGTTGAAAGCACGCTGTCACTACAGAGATAACAGCAATGCCACCTCTAAGTACAGTGATAAGAAGTTCGTTTAAACTTGTGAAAGGACTGAGATTAAACAGAAGAATAATTACCATCTTTGAGGGAAAATCTGTTCCACAACCTTGAATAAGAGGGAGCGTATTACAAGGTATCTCTCCACCGTTCACTAGTCTCTGCGGTTAATGATTTGAAATGCCGTCAGTGTGTTATTCTTGTCACTGACTTGATTCTTAATAATATGTAGGGTAAAATGGAAATTACCATGTCCTATGATGAGACTAAAAGATTTTCACCAAAAGTAAAGATCTGATTCTTTTTCACTTAACTAGTTTGATCACTGTTTCTTAGATACCCTGTTTAGGAACGTCTTATCTGATGCCCCTGCCTCACAAACAAATTCTCATCCTTGTGCTTTCAAATGACTCATAATTTATTACAGAAAGCAACACATCTTGTAATACTGCCAAGCCCAAGTAACAGAAATGAATTGTGGAATTATCTGATATTAACGTTTGCATATAGTTCTTCTCTTTCCTATGAATAGATAGTTCTTTGAAGTTTAATATTTTACTCCAGAGAGAATAGCATATATAGAGAACCTGAACAGCAATTAATGCTGGTGAGGCTATGTGGAAAATGGAAGTCTCTTACACTGTTGGTGGGGCTGTAAACTAGTACAACCACTATAGAAAACAACATGAAAATTCCTCAGAAGTCTGGAAAGAAATATTCCCTTTGATTCAGCGATACCTCTTATAGGAATCTTTCCCAGAGAGTTAAAAACATCGTATAAAAGAGATACATGTATACCTATGTTCATAGTAGCACAACTAACAAGAGCTAAAATGTGGAGGACACCAAAATACCCATCAACAGACCAATGGATACAAAAATTGTAGTATAGGTTCACAATGAAGTACTACCTGCCTATGAAGACAGATAGTTTAGAGGCTTTTGTAGGTAAATAGATGCAACTTGAGACCACCATGGTCAGTGAAGCGAGTCAGACACAGAAGACTAAATATCAAATGGCTTCTCTGACGTGAGAAACCCAAAATACGGTCATGTCATAGAACTAAAGGGGGAAATAGTGGAAGTTAAGGGGGAAGGGAAGGAAATGGGAAGATCAAAAAAGGGAGAGGGGAAGGGTTTGTAACTCTGACATGATACATCTGTGCACAAAACATTCAAGTTCAATGCAAACATTACGTATCACATATATACATGTTAATAAATGGAAAATATAAACTAAATATTTTGACTTAAAAAATAACCAGTAGCAAAGCTCAAATACAATCCACATTCTTCATTCCTAATCCTAAAAGTAAGCATATATTTACATATATTTATCCTTTATTTTATAGGATATAAATACATAGATCTCATTTGATTACAACATGTATCTTTAATATCCACATATAATTTGATTACAACAAAAATAAATCTATCCTGGTCGCTGTGTCTTAAAGATTAGAAAATTTACATTTAGATAATTCAATAGGATGTCCATCCAAAGCCATACATTTCACATGAAGAGAAACTTAGACTTGTTTGTTGAATTCATGGATTGCAAGTAAATAGAAAGCTTTGACAGAGAGAAAATCAATTTCTGCTTAACTGCTATGGTGTTGGTGACATTTTTTGTTGCTGTGACAAAATATCCAACATCACAAATTAGGGAAAGAAAAGTTCATTTCAGCTCACCGTTTCAGAAGGTCTGAGTCCACTCATGGGTGGAAGGGTGGGTGTAAATGGTGGGACCTCAGGGCAGAGGCAGAGGTGGAGGAAGCCCCTCATAGCATTGCAAACAGGAAGCCAAGTGAAGGAGGAAAGGCCCACCTAACATATATTCTTCCAGGTCCTAACCCAGTGATCCACCCTTTCTTGGTCCAGCATCAATGCTCTGCCCCTTCTGAATTAAGCCCCAGGCATCCAACAATTCCAGCCAGGCCTCACCTCTGTTTCACGGTTATCTCACCCCACACAAACACAGCAGGCTTTCAGGGAACACTCCAGATCCAAACCACAGCATGTGTTATTAAAAGTTTATAAGGTCTTTGTATCTTCAAAATAAGTAAGAACATGTCGCACCACAAGTGCTATAAGTGGCATAATGAAAGCTCTCCAGATGATATGGAAATGAAAATAAGATCAAAGGAAGACTTCACGACCATGACAATGAATATCAATGGGGCAGAATGCTTTAGTCTGTGTTCCTCACAATACTTGTTTTCCAGGATGTTGAGACAGATTGTGTGAGGGTTAAAGAAGACTCAGCTAAACCAACTGCACTACTGTACACTAACAATGAATACTCAAGAAAAAAATCAAGAAAGTGCTGTGGTTTAGATCTTGGGTGCCCCTCAAAAGTCTCATGTATTTGGAGCTTAATATTAGCTGGAAGTAGAGCCTGGCTAAAAAAAGCAGCTGCTTGGGGTTTGACCTGAAAATAGCGTGTCAATTTGTTGATTTTAGGGGCAAGGGACCCCCAGGGCAGAGATTTCAGCTGTTTGTTTTTGACTTGTGGGCCAGGAAGTGGGAGGGGGCACCCACTCCAGGAGTGGGGGCCCTGGCTGAGCTAAGTAAAGGAAGAAAGAAGAAGCACTGTTGTAGCTTCTTCCTGGGAGGATTCTGCTTTGTCTTTAGCCCCAGAGATCAGCTTTGCTTCTGTCTCACTTGCTTTCTATCTGCAATGGGGTGAGCAGCTCTCCAGCCTCTGCCATTTGCTTCCACCACTGCCAATTGCCCACATATGGACTGCATGAAACACCGTGAAACTCCCAGCCAAAGAAACCATTCCTCCTTTTATTTGTGGATATTGGGGATTCTGTGACAGCAATGACGTAAGCAACTAGGACAGAAATACTATTTAAAAGTATCAAAATACAGTAACAAACGTAGCCAAAAAGGGCTAAAACTCATACCAAAAACTGAAAACACTGTTGAAAAAAATTAAAGGGCATCAATAAATTGAAAGATCTCCTCTATTCATAGATTGGAAGAACTAATATTTTTATGATACAAATACTAACCAAAGTGATCAACAGATTTACTAACAATCTCTACTGAAATCCAAAAAAATTTTGCAGAAATAAAAAATACATCCAAAAATTTATTTCAAATCTCAAAGAGCCTTGAATAATCACAACAATTTTTAAAAAGAAAAAAATCTGAAGGTCTCTCAGACGTCCTGATTTAACAATTTAATACAACACCATGGTAGTCAAAACACTATGGTACTGGCATAAAAACAGACATGTTGGCCAACAGAATAGGCAGTCCAGAAATTAATCCCGAGATAGTGAAGTAGTTTTGGCAATAATGCCAAGACCATTCAACTAATGGTTCTGGGAAAGCTATATGAAAAAAAAAAAAAAAAAAAAAAGGAAAGAAAAAAGAATTTGGACCTTAATCTTATACCATAAATAAAAACTAACCCAAGATAGATTGTGACCTAAAAATGAAAGTTTAAATTATAAAGATACTTTTAAAATGGAGTTTCAATGCATTAAATTTGGCAATAACTTCCTGGATATAACACCAGAAGCAT
Source organism: Ctenodactylus gundi (assembly GCA_004027205.1). Lineage (NCBI taxonomy): Eukaryota > Metazoa > Chordata > Mammalia > Rodentia > Ctenodactylidae > Ctenodactylus > Ctenodactylus gundi. The sequence continues at coordinate 80,196 of PVKB01004003.1, forward strand.
AGGTAACAAAAGAAAATCAGATAAATTAGACTGCATTAAAATATAAAATGTGCACGCTTCAAATGGCAGAAAGTAATTATAAGTCACAAATTATATAAGAGATAGATATATCAAGCACATATAAGGAACTACAATTCAGTAAAAACAAGGCAACTTAAAATGGACAAAAGACTATGCTAAATAATCAGAAATTTTTACATAAATGCAAGTGAAAACCTCAGTGAGATACTATCTCATATCCATCAAGATGGCTCAAATTAAAAAATAAAATAACTTCTGGCAAGAAACAGGAGCATGTGGAATCCTTGTGCAGAGTTAGAAGTGAGATAAAACGCAGCTAACAAAGGGACAGAGCCAAGATGACAGTGGTAAAGGATCACTTCACCAATGATTACACATGAGCCAGCTGGAAGACAAAAATTTGGTGTAGAAATTCCCTCTACTGCGTAGCCTCGGAAGGCAGAGGATCTGCTAGAGCTGAATGGTGACCACAGGCCTGGAGGGAAAGCGGGGAAGGTCCTCAGCAGGTGAGCACAGGCTTCCAGACAAAGAGAAGACTTAGAGTCATACAAGGCCAGCAGATGTGGACTGTAAGTAATGAGTACGTGAGAGTTTTGCAACAAGGCCAGTGTCTAGAGGGCAGTGGTCAATCCTGTGGTTCTCAATCTTGTGGCAATGTGGCCTAACAGCAGCCCTTGATCACAGCATGCTGGAACAATGAGTCATTTACGTGGTGATACAAAAACAGACAGAGGCCCTGTCTATAAGGTCTTGGAGCTCGGGGACTGCAGATCATGGAGTAATAGTGCTGGAATCACAGCCAGTGTCTACTGGCAAGCCCAAAAAGAACCGGAAGTGTATTATGATCCCTCCCAGAATACAGACTTTATGTCTAAAGCTAGTATACGTTAAGTATAATCATTGATTTCAGTATCTATCCTACTGTTGAACAGGGAATAGCTGTTGGAGCCTATGAAAGATTGATAAGGTCTGGTTGTTTGGTGAAGCCTAAATAAACAATATAGAGGCCTATTTTATTATTGAAGGTTATACAGTAATGACATTAGTGGAACTTCGCAGTAAGTCATTATAAGACAGACTCATTTATGGTGTTGACTGTGCTTTCCAATATTATGGTATAACAGTTGTCGTGCTTAATTAATCAGCAGGTTCTGTTTGGCAATAATGTGTCAGTCTTAGATTACAACGTTATTGTACATCTTTATTCAAATGGTGAATGACGGCATAGACATAAATCTGCATTTCCAATAAATGTCAACAAATATCTGTAGACCACCACACAGTTCTGTAATCTGTTCTTCCTTCACCGGAAGTAGAGGAGACTAGGTAACCAGCAAAAGGTAGATCATTGAGAAGATTCCCCAAATTAAAAGCTGGTTATGCTAAAAACAGATATAAATACTAAAATCTGAATGAAATCTGCATAGTAGAGACAGAACCCACTGACACTATCTGATCTAGAGCCACAGCAACATAACCATGGGGAAACAAGGCAGTGAATCACCTGCAAAAAGGACTGACTCCCTGCAAGCTGTCATCATGAGCCCTGAAATAGTAGAAAATAAAGAAATGCAAGTCAATAAACAAGTGGACCTATTTTCAAAAGAGCTCAAACAAGAGATGTTTAAACAAACACAAGAGATGTCCAGTGAGCTCAAAGTGGATTGAATCAAAGAAACAACAATCTTAATATTAAAAAAATCTTAAGGATTATAAAGAAGACACAAATAAAGAGATAAATGAGATAATTCAAAAAAGCATTTAAGTAGAGAAATACAAAAACTGAAAGGACTCCAGGCTGAGCTCCAGGATATGAAAAACTCTCATGAAAACATGGGAAATGGACTCAAGCATTCTGAGGATAAATTATCAGATCTTGAAGATAAGGTTGACAAACTGGACTGTGTGGTCAGTGATGATCAAAAAACAGGAAGACAAGACAGGAACTGGATGCAACAGCTGATGGATGACTCAAAGAAAAATCTCCTCAGAATTATGAGTAATGGTAGGAATCAGGAAAACAGATTTTGAAGAGAGGAAAGTGGGATCTAGGGAAGGAATGATGAAAGGGTGGGAGGGGGGAATGAAGAAAAAAATGATCAAGATGCAGTATGCATACACCCCAATTCCTGAAGTTGAATGTAATTACAATGTACTGCAAACACAAACTAATAAAGAGAATATTTTGGCGGGAGCAAAATCAAATATGTAGACTTGGAAAGAAGTTTTATGACTAATGTATTATTAAAACAGACACTCTTACGCTGCTTTTAGTTTAGGTTTGAGGTGTTTCATTTATTGTGCTTACAAATATTTGTTTGTTACTTTCTATCTCACTCTACCAAAAATTTAAGCTCTAGAGAGCAAGGAATTTGCTCTATTCCCCCCTTTCTCCCCTCAAGTAGTGCCAGACACACATTAAAAAACTCTTTACATAAATGAATAAAATAATTACTATATTTATACACAAAATTTGCAATTGTGATTTACAGCTTATTTCATTGCTCCAATTAAATCCATAAAATTATTATCATTTGGGTCAAAAATGGCCACCACGGAACCTAAGTTTATTTTTTTTAATCAGCATTTGAACTATAAGGCGTCTGATGGGAAAAAGAAAAGATGACTTAATTGCTCCTATTAAACTGCCTTGCAATTTAGATGAACCCTAGTTCAGTGATGTCTTAGGCATTTGGGCTACGAAAGACGAAAGAAAACTGACAGGTGTGCAAAATCTTGCCAGTCACTAGTACTTTCTTCATGATTTAATGGCAAAGAACAGAACTGACGAAAGAGGCTCTGACTTCTCATGTGAATCGCTGTTGCTACAGTTCTGCTCACATGCTATGGCAAGTTTTTGACAAGTACTTTTATTAACTTTTTAACCTACACTGTGATATACATCATGAATCTGTAACACCTCCCCAAACTTCCTTCAACACAAAGACCAAAAAAAGTCTGTACCTGTTACAAAACCTCTTCATGTCGCTACGCAAGAAACTTTATAGAAATCATACAATTTTTATATAGCACCCAACAGTAGATTTTTAAATTTCAAATGAGCTATAACCTTTTAAGGTATTTATTCTCACAGGAGAGTCATTCCCAGTGTCAACCCATCAGATCTTGTCTTCCAGGTGGAGCCCAGACTATTTTTCAAGTACTACCCTCCTGTCCTACCTGTTCAAATGTATTTCTTCTATTTTGGTTAGAGTAATAAGATAACTAATGCATAGGTCAAGGCAGAATGATCAACAATAAAGTTATGTGGATTTATGAAATAAAAATTTTTCATCACTACTCATTCATAACACTTTGGGAGTCAATTAATATTACTATTATTAAGGCCCTACCCAGAAAACACAAAGAATGTGAGTAGATTCGGCATTAGAAAAAGTGTTAAGATGTGGGAGTATATATATAGCTCAGGGTCAGAGGACATACTTAGCATGCACAAGGACTCAGATTAAGTCTCCAGTACACCACACACATGTGCACATGCATGAGCACTCATGTACACACATACACACACAGATGGAGCTAAGGAAATAACTCAAGTGACTGACTGGAATGCTAAGTTATCACTAAAAGGGGTATGCATAAATACTACATAGCAAGATATGAAAGTAGATGTGATTTTAAGTCAAATATAAAACTGTGTATGTCTTTTCATTTTGTCTGTAAAAAGTATGAATGGACTGAAAAAATAATACAAAAAACATGAAAAATAAATGCAAATTATGTGTCTAAATGTTCAGGTTTCTACTAAATTTTATACTACATAGATATCCTGAATTAAAGTACTACATTTTATGGGCTATCTTAACAGTCTTATGGTAAGATGGGTTTTTTCTTCATTTCTTTTTGCAAATGGAAATTCTTTATATCATACTCAAAAAAGTCCTCATATGGTGATATGTATTGTGGCAATGTATTTTAGAACAAATTATAGGTATGGTGGCAATGTATTTTAGAAGAAATTTAAAAATCTAACACACACATTACCTAATAAATACGAAACACTTTCATGATACAGTAACATATAACATCAATATTAATCTTATAAAACATGATATTCGTTGGAAGAACTGTAATCAATAGATTGTAATATTGATGCCATTATGACTTTTCTGTAATTAGTTTTAATGATACTTTTTATTGCTATAGAGCAAGACACTGTCCCAAAAAAATAAAGATATCTTTTGTTGAAAACAATTCTTATCTCAAATAATCTTCAAAAGTATTTATTTTGAATTTGGCATTCCCTCCTAGAAAAAAATATATCTTTATCAAACATTAAGAATTATCTACAACTTTGTTGTCCTTAGGATTCATTTTAAATGGCAGATTTAATTTAACTTCTGTCAAACTGTAACTTCAAGAGATATATATCCCCCAAAATCCTGTACTATCTTAAATTTCTACTAACTAAATGTATCCTTCTGATTGACATTTTATTTTGGCTGCAAGCAATTTTTATAAGCATTAAATATCCGATAAAAATACTGACTCTAAAGTTAAATATGGACAATTTCTCAACAAAGGAAACATTTCTGATATATCCTTGTTTTAGAGCAGTTTTAAACATATTTCTCTAGCATCCCCTATGAAATAACAAAACAATGATTCTAAGTAGATTCCAGAAAATAATTAAATGAAGCTAAAAATAAATCCTGCCCTTGTGAAGTGACCAATGAATACTACTTTTATTCAATCTCTCATTCCTGAAGTAAGACAGGTCTTCAGTGATGACATGGGTAATTTATACAGCATTCCTGTTCCCTTGCAGTGCTTTATAGGTTTTTCCAGGAGAACTCTAAGCAGGAAGAGACATATCTAGCATCCAACATTAAGAATCAACTTTCCATTGCCCTTGCATGACCTCAGCAGAGTTACAAAGACTATCCACCACAGTGAAACTTCATAGACTTGCTTAATTATATCACTAAAACCAGGATGTTACAGATTAGAAACAAGAAAAGCCAAGTATCTCCATATCAACTCCAAAGAAAACCCGAATTCATTATTTCTTCCATTTATCCCTTGAAAAAAGTCTGCTGAGCACCTGCTGCCTGTGGGTCAGGTTCTGCTATAACACTGAGGACACAGTGGTCAAACACAAAAGCAACATGCCTATTGAAAAGCCTACCACAGAAAGGTAGACAATCACAGTATATCATAGAAAGGTAGGCAACCAAAGTGAATCAATAGATGATACTGACATGGGACCTAAAGAAAAGGAGTGGGCAAGAGGATTAAAAAAAAAAAAAAACAAAAACCTTTTTTAGGGCCTGAAGGTTGCATGTCTTTGTTGCAGGGTCAGGGAACTTCCCCCAGCTGAGGGTGCCAATTAATTGCAAACTTCACTAGATTAAGACATCCCCTGAGAAGATGGCTGGATGATGAGCCCACTATATCCATCAGTGGACCAACCCATTGGTGTTCACAGTTGAATGAGCTCCCAGAGGGTAGGGCTGGGCTGGAGATGGGGTGCTGGAGCATGCATCACTTCCCCTATGCCCTGCTTCCTCACTGCCTTTAACTGAGCAGCCCTTCTCTGCCAGGCCCTTCGGCCATGACGTTTCTGCCCTGGAGCACACTGCGCATGGATTGAACCCTCTAAAGCCATGAGCCAAATTAAGCCTCTCCTGTAAGGTGTATGTATGTATGTATGTTGGGTATTTTGTTCCAGCAATGGAAAAGCTGAGCAATATATTGGGTGACATTGAGTAAACACATGGATGCTCTGAAAGCAAGGTCATGAAGCTCTCCAATCAATGTGCTTCAGGAACAGGAAATACCATATGCTAAGGCCTAGATAGACCTAGCATAATTGAGGAGACCACGAGAGGTAAATTGGCCAAAGTATATAAGACCAGGATTGCTAAAAGATATGCACAGAAAAATAGGAAAGGCTGACTCATAGAAAACATCCTATTAATATGTCATGGTAAGCACCTGGACTTCATTTTGAGTGAAATGGTATGCCATGTCGGGACTAGAATATGGACAGTAACAGAGAAGCCCAAGAAATAGAATAGAAATTAATTGTAGTAGACCAAGTGAGAAATGATAGTGTTGTCAACTTGGGGAGAAGGGAGGGAGGGGTGGGTAAAGAGAGGAACAAAAGGAGAGTGGGAAAGTCCTTGTCACCTTGACAAGATACATATGTGCACAAAATGCTCAAATTCATTGTAAACCTTGAATTTTGCACGTATACATATCAACAAAATGTGGGAAAAATTAAAAAATAGGATATATTTTGTATTGAGCTGACAGTATTTTCTGATAATTTTAAGTATGCAACTAACAGGAAAAGTAGGCAAATTTTGAGAATTCAATCTCTGGGTCAGGACAAGATAAGCAAATGAGTAAATATAGAAAAAAAATCTAAATTTTCTGTACTTGAGGACTCCAATATTTGAATTCAGAAAACTGAGGAAGATCCAGCAAGATCCAATGATGAAGACACAAATCAAGAAGGGAATGGCAGTCTACGGACAAAGGACAAACACGGCTTTGGAGTGGAAGGAGTGTCCACGGAATGACCATGGAACGACCAGAGAATGGTGCTGCTCAGGCAAGTTGGATGAGGATGAGGGTGGGGAGCTGACCCCCAAACTCGGCACTATGGAGGTGAAGGACATGGACAATAAACAACTGTAAAATTACGGAAAGAAGGCCCAACTGAAAGGGACTCCAAGAAGGAGAACACAAAGGGTTGACCATTGTTTCAAAAAGTTTGCTCTTGAGGAAAGCAGAGAAATTAGACTGGAGCTGGAAGGAAATGAGAAGGTTCAGAGAAGTGTTTGCAGGGACAGGAACTATATCACATAGTTCATGTATTTTTAAAGATGCACAATTATTTTTCTTATGGCAAATATCAAAGTTTTATAGCTGTATTTCAAAATTTCAAAGTAAAAGGCTAAAAAAAGCCAAATATGGATTTTTCTCATTTATGGATTTTCCATGGTTAATCTTAAAGAGCACACTTAAAAAGAAACCTTGAAGACATACTCTTTGTAAAGATACCAATCTTCTGTGTGTGTGTATGTGTGTGTGTGTGTGTGTGTGTGTGTGTGCGCGCGTATGTGTGCATATGTGCATGGTATGTATACACATGTTCTGTTTTTGGCACTTAGGATCAAATCCAGAACCTTCACACTGAATGATATCCTCAACCCAATTTTTATTTTGTATTTTCAGGCAGTGTTTCACCAGGCCACTGAATTACTCACACTGGGCTTGCATCTGCAATACTCCTACCTCCTCCCATGGTGCTGGGTTACAGGTATGAGCTACCATGCCCATTACATTTAATTTTTGATATAAGATCAGCTAAACATAAAATGTAACATTATTTCCACAAAATAAGTATTCATAAAATGGGAAGGAGGAGGGAGGGAGGGAGAAAGGAAGGGCTTCCCAACTCTGAATATGGAAATACTCTCTAGGAACACTTAGCCTACAACATCACTGGAGCTCTTTTAAAAGTGCTAGATGGTTCACTGTTCACTCACCATAATCTGATTTTTCAAAGAGGCTTTGTTCAGATTTACTAACTTCCTCAGCATCCATCTGCTTGCATTCCACACGAATGTTTGCTGCTTAAAATATTACCTCTTTCATTGGAAAGATCAAAAGTCCTCTCAAAACAAAACATAACACTAGACCATTTTATCTCAAAGTAATAAATACAAAACCAGTTCATTTTCCTATGACAATATTTGCTATTTGTTTAGACTTTTCAAATGATGACAGTGGGCTTCCTGCACTGTCATATTTCTTCAGAAGTCTTAGAACAACAGGAAAACGCTTTGCTTAACATTTTAATACTATTACCATTTTTCCCCAAATATAACCAAAACTACTCACCCAATATGATGCAAAGCCCTCCAATGCAGTGATGATACACAAATGAATTTGAATGATGAGGGTCTGCAGTAGTTTGCAAAGTGATGAAGACTCTTCAGATCATGATTCCAACAGGAGTTCCTCATTTCAGCATACACAGTTCATGCTGGGAAGACTAGAGAAGAACAGAACCCTTAGGTCAGGGAGGGGTGAGGAGGCTCTTTAAACCTGTTATTTACATCACTAGGACAAGCCTATTTCTAAGTTCAGTGAAGCTAAGGACACTCAAAAAATGAAATACCATCAATGCCCAGAATTTAGTCAAGTATATATCTACAAAGTTTCACAATCTCTTGTGGAACAAACTCACAGCCCCATTACAATCTGAGCTTAGAGGCTTTACATGATAGATTTCCTTCTCACTGCTATAAGAAGAAACAGTATTTAATGTTTATAGTATTTTTCAAATGTGCAGTTCCTAATGATCATGGACCTTTTCACGTCTTCATTATTAATATATACCTTTTAAAAAGAGTAAGTTATTAATAAGAAACGGCTTCTATAATTTAAAATAAATCGAGGATTTTGCAGAATTTGTAGTGCCAAAGAGAAACAGACGTCAATTAAGTAGTGAAGGGTATGGGGCTGGAGAAATGGCTCAGCAGCTAAAGCGATTACATAGCAAGCACTAAGTCAAGCACTAAGTACCCGAGTTTGATTCCCCAGCACCACCTAAACCGGGTGTGATAGTGCATGCCTATAATCCCAGCACTCAGGAGGCTGAGACAAGAGGACTGCTCAGAGTCCAAGGCCAGTCTGGGCTCCATAGTGAGTTCAGGACCAGCCTGGGCGACAGAGTGAGACCCTGTCTCAAAAAAAAAAAAAAAGAATTGAAGTGTAGTCTTGGTTCCTTAATATCTGCTTGGTTAAATCTTAGTCACCCCACAGCCCTGTAACTTAACTCGAACATAAGCACGCACATAAACTCGTAACATCATACAAATTAGCATATCCATCCTAACCACAAATTTTTAAAATGCAAAGCAATCAGACACAACAAAAACAAAAAGAGTTTGTGAAATCGATTCAATTCAGTTAGGTTAATATTAGCATGAACTGTCTGCTACCAGACATACAATTTTATTACAGCTATTATATTTGAAAGGCCCACAAGTTTTTTTTAGTATCACTTGATGATGGAAGTGCTTTCAATGGACCAAGGCTATGACAGACAATCACTGTGAATTAATATTATTCTGTGTGTATTAGTCATATTTGTATGCTTTCAGTACCTTATAATAGGAATACCAATATATTCAAAAAGCACTTTTTAAATTACATAGAATAAAGTCAATAATGAAATAAACCATTTGCAAATCATAAAGTTCACTTTGGAAAGGGTAAGTGGGGCTGATAAATCAAGACTCAAATTCAAACCTGAATTTGTTGACATTTAGTAATGTTAAATGCCCATATCTTTTCTCGCTCACAGAATAATTCTTCACAAGATGATGATGGAGATGCAAACTTTAAATACAATGTCCTAGTGGCCATGGTAAGGGTTAGAAATAATTTTCACACAGAGAGGTCTAATGCTTAGTTTAAGCAACTCCCAATAATCCTAATGATCTCCAGGTTCTACAGGTCTATCCACATTCAGGCAGAATTCTCTCCCCCACCATTTAAAGACAAAATAGTAATTTAGAGGATCTCCTTGTGACTGATTAGATTTATCCACAGGCATCTCTGTAGTCAAATTTCCCTTCCTGTAACAAAACATGTGAGATAATTAACTTAGAAAAGAAAAGCTATATTAAGGCTCACGGTTGTGGAGGTTCCAATCCATGGCACATTGACCCAATGTTTTGGGCTTGTGACAAAGCAGGACAACGGGGTGAGAGCACATGGCAAAGTAAGACTGGTCTTACCAGGATCCACAGAGAAAAGAGAGAAAGAAAGGGCCAAAGTCCCATAATCCTCTTGTGGCCCACAGAGAAAATATGGACCATCCACAAGCCCTACCTTTTAAAGCTTACACCTCCTCTCAGTTGTGCCACACTGGTATCCAAGTCTTACAGAAACAGGATTTTGGGCGGGCATTACTGATGCAAGCTACAGCATAACCTTTGTTGAATATCCTAAACCATGTATTTGGCTTCTGCCTGGATTACCAGAGGGCTCCTAAATACATTTCTTAATGTTTTTTCTTTCAGTCACACTTCACCAAGTTTATCTTTCCTAGATGTACCTGGATTCATTAAAATCCTGTGAATTTTCTCCACTGATATCAAACTAAAATGTAAATTAGTTAAAATGATAGATACTTTGGACTTTTCCTGACATTTTTAGGCTAGGAAATTTTTCTACTTATTAAATGTATGCATAAATCTTCATTTCCAGTCCCCTCAAATTCTTCTGTTTTTCAAATGTCCTGTGACAGTTAAGTTTCATTTGTGAGCTTCACTGTGTCAACATGACTGACTTAGAGCTCACTGAAGGGACTGTACACTTTTGGGGTGTCTGTGTGCATTATGGGGACATAGTCTTTGGTACTACATCTGGTACCTGGCCCCTTCCTCTCTGGCATTGTTCCCTTGCTCTGGTTCCTGGTTGCCACAAACTAAGTATATTTGCTTTGCCATGTCCTTCTACCATAATGTTTTTGCCTCGTAGCTCAATAACCATGAACTGAACCCCTGAAACTGTGAGCCAACTTAAACCTCTCCTCCTTTGTAAAAGGTGTTGGGTATTATCTCTGTGATGGGAATACTGGCTAATACAGTGGAAGGCCTAAGAAACTAGGCAACCCCTGGAATTACAGTGTGTAAAGCTGTAGGAGTGAGATCCCAGGAGGTCAGAGATGGAAGATATGTGGAATATGTCAGAGAAAACTGTAAGTGGTAAGCAGAGCCAGCCAAAGAGAGAAGCCATACAGGCTAAAACTAGTAAGGCCAGAGGCACAAGGATATTGAAGTCATCTGGAACTCATATTTCACCCCAACATACTCTGAATGAGATATGGTGCTACAGGACTTAATGTTGTCCTACTGGGTTCCAGTCTTGCTGGTCTTGCTCTTTCCTACCCCCCATTCCTCCCTCTGCCATTGTACCTTTGGACTATGTAACTTGTTTCTAAATTTTATACAGACTTGCAGCTCAAAGTTTGCCTTAAATCTTGCTAATGGGAGATTTTTATTTGGACTTCTGACAAAAGCCTGAAAAGCTGAGACTTTGAGGAAGGGATTATTGTAGCATCCATTGAATGCAAGATATTTTATCATGTTAGATGGAAACATGACCATGTGTTTACTTATAGATTAAGTAAGGATTAAGAAGATAATCTGATTATCAAATTGATGGGTGTGGGATATGACAGTTAAGCATGATTGTGTCAGTTTGATTAGCCTGGGACGTACCTGGGAGATTGGTTGATCACACTTCTGGGTGTATCTGAAGGGTCATGGAGGCAGGACCATGACACTATATCCCTGGTCCCTAAGCTCTTCCTTCCTTGCTTTATTCCTTGGTTGCCATGAACTAAATACCTTTGTTCTGCAATGCTCTTCCACTACAATGTTTCTACTTTTGACTTTGCTAGCCATGTACTCAACTGCTTAAAACCATGAGTCAAATTGAAATTCTCCCACCTTTTAAATTCTGGGTGTCTAGGACTGTCCCAGTGAAGGCAAAGCTAACTATTCAATGTTGAAACTATCCCTTTTCCAAGTATTAATGCTATTTCTCCTCCTAAAATCTTTCCCCTCAGGTCCTGAAAAATTCCTACTCATTTTTTCAATGCCCAAATCAAATTTCTTTCTGCTGTAGTTTGGGTCTGGAAGGTCCTCCAAAGGCCCATTTATAAAGACACTATTGAGAAATAGTAAACAACTTTATAAGAAAGTTCCTAGTCTTTGGGAGGTCTTTGGGTCACTGGAAGTGTGCATCTGAAATGAACAAAAAGTCCAACTCCATCTCTTCTCCGTCACTCACTTTGCTTCCATGAAAAGAACAGAGCCGCTCTACCACACACTACTGCAATGATAGGCTGCTCCTCAACCAGGCCTAAAAGCAATAGAGCAACCTGACCATGGACTGAAACCTCCAAAACTGTGAGCCAACATAAACCTTTCCTCTTTAAAATGTGACTATCTCAGGTATTTACTAAAATAACACAAATCTGACTAGCACGTCTGCATTGTGATGACTCTAGTGTTTGGGGCAAAATACACAAGCATTACCTTCATTTCTGTAACTCTTACATCTTCCTCTTGTAGTAATACATTAGAATTGTGCTGGGGTTATAGTGCAGGGATGGAATACCTGCCTAGCTGCACAAGGACCTAGGCTCAAGCCTCAGTACCACAGGAAGAAAGAAGAAAATCACAGCTCTTTATTTTTGTAGCTTGACTTTAAACTTCCTGGGAATAAATAATTCATTTGAAAAATTATTACTATGATTATAAAAGTATGCAGTCATACTTGCTATAATTATTAATATACTTCCTAAATGGCAAGTACTATTTCTCAGGCTGGTAATACAGCCAGTGAGCAAAACAAAGTCTCCACCACGTTGGAGCTGAAATTTTAGTCTAAGAATAGAGACAATAAAAAGTGAATAAATACATAAACATTATGATAGAAAATGATAAAAGCTATAGAAATGTTAAGAAGAAGGGTGAGGATACTGGGATAGAAGTCACAACTTTAATCTGGGTGAAGGAATGGGAATGTTAAAAAAAAATGATATTTGAACCAAGATATAAATGCAGTGAGACAGAAAGTCATGAAACTATCTACGGGAAATAAACTGCAAGCAGAAGAAACAACAGTGCAAAGCCCTGAGGTATGAGCATGCCTGCCATGTTCCAGGACCATCAAACGGTCCAGTGTGGTGGATAGGAATGAACAAACAGAAGACCAATGCTATATGAAGTCAAAAAGACAGCAGTCCAGATCAGAGCCTTCTGTGGAGGTTTAGATATTTTTCAGAAGAGAAAACATCACAGCTTCAAGCACTAAAGCAATTTGATGCTCACATGTAACCATGGCCACTGCGTTCATCAAATAATTTATTTTCTCTCTTAGTATACAGATAGATATTTCTCAATTCCTCTGATAGATAAGACTATACAACTCACTTCTTTTAGGCAAAAGAAAGCAATCAAAAGCAACATATGCTACTCCAGTCCTGGTTCCTGAGAAAACCCAAACACTGGTGAATGGACTTGCCTTGCAAGTACAAGACCCTGAATTCAATTCCCCGGCACCACATATAGCTGGGTGCACTGATGCATGCCTGTCATCCCAGCACTTGGTGGGCTGAGGCAAGAGGACTGCCACACATCCAAGGCCAGCCTGGGCTACATAGTGAGTTCAGGACCAGCCTGGACTGTGAGACCCTATCCCAAAAAAAAGGAGGGGTGGCAACACTTTCTGTCAGCTGCAGAAAACCCAAAAGAGGATTGTTACAGTTTGGATTGGGAGTGCCCCCCCCAAAGCCTCATGCATTTTGATGTTGTGGATAATGAGAATGCAGGGGACTACAGGCATGTGGTAGTGCTGCAGTTTGGATCTGGAGCTTCATGTATTCAGATGTAGTAGGCTATTTGTGGAACTCTGTGCTGTTTGGACATGAGGCTTGATTAGAAGGGGTGGATGCTTGGGGTTTGACCTGGAGAGACCGTGTCAACTTATTGAGATTTGAGGGTGTCCAGGTCAGAGCTTTCAGATGGGTGCTATTGGGGCCCAAGGAGTGAGGGACTGGCACTCACCTCGGGTGCGGGCAGCCCAGCTGGCAACATGAGCTATGTAAAGGAAGGAAGAAAAAACACTGTTATAGCTTCTTCTTGGAAAAGCTGTGGCCTTGTCTGAGTCCTCAGACACATTCACTCCTGTTTCACTTACTTTTCTGTGTGCTATTCTGCAGGAGCTCCCCAGCCTCTGCCACGTGCTTCTACTGTTGCCAGCTGCCATGAATAGAGACTGTGAGACCTTCTGAAACTGTGAGATCAATAAATCCTTCCTCCCTTGAGTTGCAGATGTTGGGTATTTTGTCCCAGTGGCAAATAAATAACTGAAACAGGTGAATTATAGGTTTGTCATAGTTTACAGGTGTGTGATGGCTTACAGGTGCATGGTGGATTAGGTGTGTGGTAGATTAGGGCCATGTGGTAGATTACTGGCTGTGGGACCTGGAAGCAAAGGGTCACTGTGGGAACTTCTGAAACTGGCAAAGATTCTGAAAGGATCAGGACTTGGGGACAATCAGGAGCTAAGCTGAAGGCTTGAGATACAAAAGTAAATGGCATGCGAGCACTGAGACATCCAATTTCGCCTTTTCCAGGCGAGATCTAGGCAATGCCTCTTTCCAGTTGCCTTTCTAGAAGATTTAAAAGCACCATATAACAAAGTGTTTACAGCAGCAAAGCTAATAACAGCTAAATAGAATAAGATACAAAATATCCATCAACAGACCAATGGATGCAAAAAAGGGTGTGTGTGTATGTACATGTATGTATGTATATATATATATATATATATATATGTATAATATACATTCACATAATGGAGTACTACTCTGCCATAAAAATGGTTAGATTTAAGTCATTCAAATAAATAGATACAACTTAAAATCATTATGCCTAATAAAGTGAATCAGACTTACAAGGTTAAATATCACATGGTTTTTCTGAGAAATCTAGAATAAACAAGAGAGTGAAGTAGGCAGGATGTTGGGAGTCAGGGGGATGAGAGGAGGCGAAAGTGCAAACGGGGCAGTGGAAGAACATGCGAAATTGATGTGATGTGTATGTGCACAGAATTCTCAAGTTCAATACAACTATGGTGTATATTCCATATACATACTAATAATAATAGGAAAAAAGCAAGGCTGAAAACAAATTATCAAATGAAATTTGTTTTAAATGCTATTCCTCCGAGTGGGTGTGATAGTGGAAGTTTCAGGGGGCTGCGGAAGGTGTGGGGAGGGGAAGGGATTATAATATTGTTGTGATATATATGTGCACCAAACACTCAAGTTCACTGTAAACATTATGTACCATATATATATATATATGTATATATATATATATGGTGGAGGAAAACAGCTATCCCTGAATTGCTTATTTATGAGGAATTAACTTTGGGTATTCACAAAATATTTGATTTTAAGACTTGTGATTTATAAATTCAGAAATTTTCTCTTGTGATGTATCCTGTTCTTAAAAAAAAAAAATATGACAACTATTTCTTAAAACACTGGCTTTTTAAACAGTAAAAATAATTTGAATGTTTTGTGAGCAGGTGATTATTCCCTTCATGTCCTTCTTCCTTAATAACTAACATTACTTATAAAAATTTTCCAATCTTCACATATTCCCAACTTCTTTTTTTCCTTAAACCTCTGCAATGTGCTGAAAACATTCCAGAGAATTTTAAACAAAAAAAAAAAATTTCTGAGAATATGGAGAATGACTAGCACTGAAAGAATGTTGGTAATACATGAAATGTTAGAGGAAGTATTGACTTACAAAATTATTCCCAGACAAAAAAATGAAAAACCAAAAAATAGTGACAAATGACAAAATCAATAAAAGAAAATGTAAAGCAAGATCAGTAAAATAATGGATGTAACTGAATAATTAGACATTATTGTTATAAAATTGGAATCCCAGTACTTGGGAGGTTGGGGCAGAAGGGTTGCCATGAGTTCTAGGATAGCCCAGACTACATAGTGAATTCAGGACCAGCCTGGGCTACAAAGCAAGACCCTGTATTTACATAAATACATTTTAAAAATTGGGTCTAACTTAGTTCTGAAGCTTCCTAATGGCCAAAAATGCCTCCAAGGAAGTGACAGTTACACGTGTAGCTCTTCTTATGTACACGTGTCTTCGTAACAGGGCCCCTGAGTGAACTTCAGCTGCTTCCCTAAAATAAAGAGAGAGTAGGGTGCATGCCACATGTATATGTTGTCCTCAAAATAAATAATAAGAGGGCTTATGCAAATAAAATGTCAAAGGAATCTTATGAGAAAACCAAAACAACCTGGACAAGACCACTGTGTGGGTCAGTGCTCGATGCTCTAGCTTATACCACAGGAAGTTAGCACGCTGCCTCCAGTAATCTTCCATAAAAATCGCGGGATTCAATACACTTACTAATGCTAAAAAATGAAAGATGTCAAGAAATCACTGTGAGCTGCCTTTTTTCATATTTGTGCTAACTGGGCTATGACTGCAAATTCTGTGGAGATGGGAGCTTGGTCTTTTCGACATAATTGTACACACTGTCTACAGCAACGACTTGTAGAAAGAGATTTTCAGAATTCAAAAGGCATTCATTCATCTAGAAAGGTTCGCTGACGAAATGCGAGCGGATGGATGCTTGTTCTCGGCTACGGTGGCTCCTTTCCTCCTTGTTCACAAGTGGCTGCGTCTTAGAGGCTCCTTGAATGTCACTCAATGAGAGGAAATGGAACGAAGCAAATTTCCCTGAAATTAGCATTGCCCCTTGAGGCCCTTCTGAAGGCTGCTGCTAAACGCTCTCCTCTGAAGTCTGTCTCAGAGCATTACGCGTAAATCATAAACTCCTTTAGTCCTTGCCCACACTTCAAACTTTGGGCTAATGTGCACAGTGGACACATAAGCAGAAAATCTCTTCTGAGTACCTATGTAATAATCCTCACATATATTTTGATTCTTTGATAGGCATTACCACATTTTTGATAGAGGTATGAGTCACCTCACTTTAGATTTAGCATAATTAAAATCTGCAGAGATTAAATTCTTTTTCTGGTGCTATGTAGCTAGTAAACAAAGAAACCCCAAAGCCCCTGTTCATTCAAACCTCAAAAAAATCTGTATTCACTTGACAATGCTCCATATTGCTTCCCAGCTTTCATATGATGTTTGCAAACTAACGAACACTTATTATAAAAATATATGCTTTCTTAAAAAAAAACTAGAACCTGATATAAGCTCCTGATCTTTCCATAATCTAATATTTTTGCAAGCTTCTAGTTCATAATTTGTATGGAAATTCAATGTAATGTTTTGAAACTATATTTTCAGAACTAGACCTGATAAAAAACTACCATGCATCTCAAATATAAATGCCACTCAGGCAAGCACAAGTTCAAGGCCAGCCCAACCAACTTAGTGAAGTCTTGTGTCAAAATACAAAAGAGGAAGTGCTCAGAGGCAGCTTAGTGATAGAACACTTGCTCAACACGCACAAGGCCTGGGGTTGACCCCCAACGCTGCAACACAATAAAGACACAAAACTAATAAATTTTATAATGCATTGCAAGAAGTGACAAGTTGATATGTTTTATTTTTCAAACATAACCATCTAAGCTGGACACAGTGACACACACCTGTAATCCCAACAATCTAGAAGGCTCAGGAAGAAGGATCACAAGTTAACCCAGCCTAGCAATTTGCAGCTTAATGATCTCAAACACAAAAAAAGAGGAGTAGGGGGATATAGCTTAGTATGAAGGCCCTTATCTTTAACATCCACGACTGCACAAAATGTATCTCGTCCATAAATACAAAACCTAAATTTAAAATCTCCCTCAACTTTAATAAATACTAAACAATAATGGACTTAGCATACTGACAGCAATAAAAATAATAGACTTAATTAGTTCATTACAAAGGCTTTCGTAAACTTTTCTAGGCTAGTGACAAACAGTGCATATGTCATTAACTGATTTTAAAAATCAAGAGTATTTATTGCCATTGGTGACTTGGGAAGGATCTTACACCTACTTATGCCAGTTTTAGCCAGTGTACATGGGTAACAAACTCTACGAATATCTCCTAACCATCGGAAAGACAAAAGTGCAATAAAACAAGGTAAAATGATTATAAAGTCAAACTAAGTGTCAAATTCCAAAATATTGAGATATTGGCATAAGCAGAATAATAATGAAGTTAGAAGCTTCAATCTGGGAGACTTGTCATTTCTGAAATACTATTTTACAAATAGAGAAAAGAATGATTCATTTTTCTACTATTGCGATGATGTCAAAAGGTTTTCTTTATGACAAGACCTTGTCTTGCTTTGTATAATTTTGAGATCAATCTAAAGGTACATACAGCTAGGTGTGGTGGTGTACTCCGGTAATCTCAGCATTCTGGGAGGGTGAGGCTGGAGGATCAAAAGTTCAAACCAAGATCGGGCAAGTTCACAAGATGGTTTCCAAAGGAGGAAGAAAACTGAAAAGGGATGGGGAATGTAGTTCAGGGCAAAGACCCCCAGTCACAACTAGTGCAATAAACAGAAAAAGCATTTCTAATGTGAACAATTAAATGATGTACTAGCCAGGCATAGTGGGGCACACCTATAATCCCAGCACTCAGATTGAGGGAGGAAGATTGCCTTGAGGTTCATGAGGTCAAGGCCAGTGTGGCTACATAGTGAATTCAGGATCAGCCTGGACTACAGAGTAAGGCCCTCTCTCAAAATGAAAGAAAAAGAAAGACAAAGAAAAAAAGAGAAAAAGAAAGAAAGAAAGAGACAGAGAGAAAGAAAAAGAGAAAGAAAAAAGAAAAGAATAGAAAAGATGCACTCCTCACAACATAGTCTTCTATTCAATTTAAAATGTCTCAGATGTCATTGTAATTTCACTGCACATGCATCTCACATTATTCAACACCACCAAAACAAAATCTCTCTGGGGCTTTCTGATGTGCTTTTCAAGTTCTTTTTCAACTTGCAAAACAATTTTAAATCTTGAAGAATATGTTCACAGGGCTGGGGTCACAGCTCAGCAGTTAAGGCAGTCATCTAGCAAAGCACAAGGCTCTGAGTTCAATTCCCCAGTACCACATAAACTGCGTATGGTGGTACAAGCCTATAATCCCAGCACTCAGAAGGCTGAGGCAAGATTCTTGTGACTTCTAGGCCAGCCTGGGCTCCATAGTGAGCTCAGGACCAGCCTGGACTGCAGAGTAAGACCCTATCTCAAAAGGTAAACAAAAAAACAAAAATGTAGTGACTAAAAGATAATTAGCAAAAGTACAATTTTAAATATTAGTGGATATGTTATAATGTAATTCTTTAAACACAGTCAACTGTACCATGGAGTTCCCTCTTCTGAAAGTATAGATCAGGTTCTATTCCTGATCTTCTAAGTAAAACAACTTAAAATGCTAAGGAAAATACATTTATAAGATTTTTCAATATCTATTTTTAGTAAGAAAAGAGGGATTATTCAAATGCCAAAAAAAATCGAGAAACTCAGCAATGTAAGCAGGAAATTTGGAATTGATTGTTCCTTGTACAGAGTCAATTTCTGATCTTAGGAATTTATGTATTGGTTTCTGTGGATTTTAAACAGTATAAGAACAGAGAACAATGGCCCAGAAACATCCAAGGAAGAAAGTATTAAAAAAAGGAAAAGTGAGTGAGACATATTAACTATTTGAAAAAATTAAGTTTCTTAAACTTAAGGAAGACCTCTCTCCACAGATTTTGAAAGTATCATAAATATCAAGTGGGATTTAAAAAGAATGATCACCATCACAATGATGTTGACAAAAAAAAAAAAAAAAGACAGAGAGAAATCCTAAACACAACCAGAGGAAAAGGCAGATTAGCTTCAAAGTTATGACAATTACATTTACACCTCACTTGTGGGTTGCCACAATGGAAACCAGGAGTCAGTGAAATTTTATTATGCAGAGAAGAAACTGGATATTAGAATTCTAAATTTAAAGAAAAATTAATCCAATTGAGTGTGTCTAATACATATAAAATAAGTTCCACTGGTTCCATGGGTATATTTTAGTGCATTTTGGCAAATTATTACAACTGCCATTATCTCTAAAGTTAGAGATAACTGACTTAGGCCATCCTGACACCATATCTCATCCTCTACCACCAGTACTGGACAACTAGTGGCATGTATTTCTACTATTGTAGCATTATTTTCTGTTTTTTTTTTTATCAACAGCATCATATAATGTAAAATATTCATATCTTATGTCTAGCTTTTTTCACATAATGACTTTGTCTTTTGAGATAGGATTTCATTATGTAGTCCAAGCCAGCCTTGAACTTGCCACGTGACCCAGGCTGGCCACATTTGTGAAATCTGCCTGAGCCACCTAGTGCTGGGGTCACAGGTTTGTGTCACCACACTCTGCAAATGTGATTTTGAGGTAATATAACTCATGTCATATTATGAACCAGTGGTTCATTCTTTGTAAGTAGCATTTAGCTGTATGAGAAAGACTATTCCCAAATTATTTATTCATCGATATCTAGGTTGCTTCTACTTTTGGGTCTTGTGAATGCGGCTGTGTGAACATTCATCTCTATGTGGATACACTTTAACGTCACAGTCTCAGTTCACTTCTCATTGCTGGACAGACTACTTTAGCTCACAGTTTCAGATGGTCATAGTCCATTTATGGGCAGCTGGCAATGGTGGAAACACACAGCGGAGGTACAGCTGTGCACAGCATGATAGACAAAAAAGCCAAGAGCAGGAAGAAGGTTGGAGCTATCCTTCTAGGTCCTGTTCCAGTAATCCACCCTTTCTGGGACAAGGCCCAGTGATCTGCCCCCTCCCACCAGCCTGACCTCCCAACAGCACATCGGTATTTTACAACACCAAAATACATGAGGCATTTTGGGGGACACTCTAGATCAAAATTGTAACACATACCTTGGTTATTCCAAAATAATAGTAACTAAAAAGTAACATGTAAATGCTCCGACTTTTTAAAAAATTACAAACTTTTTTTTACTTCAACTATGTTTCATTTATAGGTGTGTGTGTATACATATACATATATATATGCAAAAAGATAAAGAAAATACTAAAGTAAAAAGTAGAAAGTTATAAGAAAGTTAAATTTTATATTCTTGTGAGGTAGAAAATCAACAGTAAAACTAAATAGTTTTTATACACAAATGACAAATTACCTGAGAAAGAAATAAGGAAAACAATGTCACTCACATTGTTTCAAATAATAACAAAATATCGAGGAATAAATGTAACCAAAGGTGTGAAAGACCTTTCGATGAAGATTATAAAACACTGAAGGGGGAAACTAAAAAGCACACCACAAGACACAAAGATTGCCTACATTCCTGAATTGGCAGCATCAATATTGTCAAAATGGCCATATTATCAAAAGCAAGCTACAGATAATATACAACCCCATGAAAATTCCAAAGACATTCCTCATGAACTAGAGAAAACAATCTTAAAATGCAACTGAAAACACAAAAGACCCAGAATAACCAAAGCAATCCTGTGCAAAACGAGTGACACTGGAGGCACGACAATACCAGATTTCAAATTATACGACAAAGCCATTGTAACAAAAATAGCATGATATGGGCAAAAACAGAAACCTAGACCAGTGGAACAGAATACAGAACACATCGCCAAGCCTACACAATTACAGACATCTGATTTTGGACAAAAAAGCCAAATTTAGACACTGTAGAAAAAACAGCCTCTTTAGCAAACAGTGCTTGGAAAACTAGATATCCACCTGTGGAAGAATAAACTTGGTCCCTATCTGAAACTTTGTACGAAAACTAATTCAAAGGGGATCAAGGATCTAGGTATAAGAATTAAAATCAGTATAGCTGATTTTTAAATATATTCTGTAATTTTTTTCTTTATGAAGTAAAAGCATTTCTCCCCCAATTTTAAATAGCTAATGCATTGGAGAAATCTCTCATCATTTTATTTTGTGGTTTCTGCATGCCCAAGTGCTGTAGCGTGGTTCTGCAGTGTTCCCCCAAAGCCTCATGCATTTACAACTGTGTGCTGTTGGGAAGTAGGGCCTGACTGGAAGGAGCAGATGCTCAGCATTTGACACAAAAGGACTATCAATATGTAGAGATTGGGGAGCACCCAGAGCACAGCTTTCAGGTATGTGTTACTGATTTGTGGGTCAGGAAGTGAGGGAGGGGCTCCGACCCTTGGTGTGGGGGAACCCAACTGGCAGCTTGAACTGAGTGAAGAAATGAAGAAGAAACGTTGCTGCAGCACTTTCGAGAGAAAGTCTGGGTCTCTGACTGAGTTTTCAATCACAGGGTGACTCCTCAACCACTCGGCCTTCGGTCTGCAATTCCGTGAGCAGTTCTCCAGCCTCTTCCATGTTTCTACAGTTCCTGGCTGCTCATGGAAGAAGTGGGTGAAACCTTCTAAAATGATGAGGCAAAATAAGACTTTTTTCTCTTAAAGTATGGATGTCAAGTATTTTGTCCCAGCAATGAATAAGCAACCAACTCAGTGTGATTTCAGTGAAGGTGAAGAAAGATACACAGAATAAAAGGAGTTCAGAAACAAATTTATACTTATATGGTGAACTGTGTGGGGAAAATGATGGAACTGAAGATCATATTGAGCAAACTAAGCCACACTCAAAAAGTATCACGTGTTTTCCGTATCATATGAAATTCAAAAAGGAGGACCTGGAAGTAAAAGACTATAAACAGGACAGAAAGGGTAGTCAAGGGGAATTAAAAACTGAGTTAGTGATTATATCATTTAGAGAGCATAACACTGATGCGAATTTATTAAGGTGAAAGTGTTCATTACCTCCCTCAAGGGAAACAGCAGGTTACAGTCCATATGGCACATCAACTTTTTTGTCAGAAATGTACACATGTGTAGGGGATCAAGAAACTGTCTAGACCAGTGTTCGCCTAAATGTTTTAGCCTATCTTGAGGAGTGAAATGCTGAACACATTATTCATTTAAGGTCACAAAAAAAAAATACTCTCATACAGTTAAATTAGGCAGTGTATGGATACACAAGACAGGCTCCGAAGTTTGGGGTAGGTGTGGACAGCTATTTTTATCTCTTATTAAACTGTAGTCTCTGTCCTACACTATTATTTTAGAAAGTAAAATTTCCCATTTTCTGTCCATTTTCTCATTTCAATGAACAATCAGTCTCTTCAAAGAGAGAGCAGAAAGGGAGCAGGGCTGCTGTCTATGTGAGCGAAAACGCGACGCTTAAATGTCCATTAGGCTAAAAAGATGGTGAGAAGGAATACTCCAACCAGTCAGTCAGTCACTGGCGCTGAGCAATTCCAGCTGTGTCCTAGATTCCAAAAACAAAGTCAATACTGAGTACAGCGCTTCTTCAAAAGCCCACAGAAAGTCCTACTGACTACTGGGTTCCCACAATGCGCACCTATTTCCTGACATTTAGGCAAAGGCTGCATCCAACGTTCCTCAGTGAAACAGGCCAGAACCCTTTTCAAGACAATATTATGTGTGAAACACTCAAACTTTCAACTTGCTTAGGCATAAATCTAAAACAACTTCTTCACTTCCTGTTTTTTGTTTAACTTTGGTTTTTGCTTTGCTTTGGAAGTGTTACGGATTGAACTAAAGCCCGTACCAAGCACTTCATTTTCTTTTTTTTTTTCTTTTTTTTTCTTTTTTTTTTTTTTTTTTTTTTTTTTTTTTTTTTTTTTTTTTTTTTTTTTTTTTTTTTTTTTTTTTTTTTTTTTTGGCCCTAGGATTAAACCCAGGGCCTTCACACTTAGTTATATCCCTGATATTCTTTTTTTTGATAGGGCCCTGTAAGGTGGGGCAAGGAGGTTGCCAGCTGGCCTTTAAACTTGAAACCCTCCTGCCTCTGTCTTCCAGAGTGCCTGGATCACATGTGTACGCCATCATGCCCAATTCATACAAGGATTCTCATTACTCCTCTACCAAACCCCTATTACTTAGTTTTAAAGAAATAACTGGGAAGTACTATTTTTTTCATCCATTCAGATTTGTGGGGAAGACGGTTACAAGAGATTTAAGAGTTAAGGCCTGATGGCATATTTTGGTTTAGTCTCCTAATTTTTAATGTTGTCTTCTAATTTAATGTTTTAATTTAATGTCTTTAAGGTAATTTTTTCTATGTGTTACTGAACAATCTCAATTAGATTCTCCACAACATACTTGCAGAAGCCTAATATTAGGAAGTGAAAACCCGGTCACTAACCTGGTGTAAATGTATTGACAAGACCTGTATCCAATTTATCCACAGCAACCCAGGGAGGGAAGTAATTGGCCAAATACACAAAACAAACAAAAAAGATCCAGTTCTGGAGACAAACTGATGCTGATGCAAGATGAAAGAATCTTTTCAATTTCCCAACCATATTCAGTAACCATAAAATGGTTCAAGAACACAGGGACTCAGCTTTACTTCCTAGAAAGTTTCCATAGCAAAATGAAAATGTGATTTAAAAATTATACAGGTCATCAACTGTTGCAAAAGACAGAAATTGAGCATCTCAGGGTGGCAGGTCTCAGGCACTGGTACACCAGTACCCTGCCCAGGTAAGAAGAGCACGTGAGCTGCAGAGATATGCTCTGTGCATCACTGAGAGCTCCACTGGATAGACACTGGTGCCAGATCCAGGCTTAGCCTCCACAGGATGACTCAAGAGAGCATTTCAAGTCTGACAGCCCTGGTGGCAACTAGAACAAAGACAATGAATTGCAGTTTGCTTACAACTGCAAGGAATACCAGTGCCATTCCAGACAGAGGAAGAACTCACACAAAGACCCCTAGCAGGGTGGGGCAAGTGAGTTGCAGAATACAACTTCTGCCAGATCTGGCTCTCAGAGCCTCAAAATCTCACATGGCTGGGAACAGCAGCTATTAGAAGAGCAACAGTCATCGCTACTTCATATTCAGCACGGAGTAAGCTGACTCAAGTACTTAGACGAACTACACAGTAAATTCTCCCAGGAAGTGTCTCCTACAGAGACCTTGGGCTTTTTGCATCACTAAAAGAAGTTTAGATGATAGCATCCAGGGTTATTTCTTATTCACATCGTCTAATTTCTCATTTTGACTTTTATAATATTATTGGAAATTAACTGCATGTCAACAATAAAAAAACAGATCACAGGCAATCAATTATGATTCTTCAGATGGAATTTTTGTTGTTGTTGTTGAGGGCACCAGTTGAACAGCATAGATCAATACTCCATTGTGACTGCTTTAAAAAATCACCTGTGCGAACCTAGGCTGGGGATGGGATGTAGCTCGGTGGTATAGTATGTTCCCAGCATACAGAACATCCTGGGTTTAATCAGCAGCCAAGGAAAAAGAAAGAAAGAAAGAAAGAAAAGAAAGGAAAGGAAAAGGAAAAAGAAAAAGAAAGGAAAGGAAAGGAAAGGAAAGGAAAGGAAAGGAAAGGAAAAAAGAAAAGAAAAGAAAAGAAACAAAACCTGGGTGGATTAATACTTCAAGGAAAAAAGATGTCTCACACTGTCAAAATAATTTGAAGCTATTTCTAAATTGCACATCTGTTTTCAGAAATATTTAAAAATATGAATCAAGAGTGCCTCTTTTTTATTGTCTAAGCCATCAGAAAAGAAAATTATTCCATTGTGCAGTGGTAATATACCCCAGAGTCAATGGCAGTCTTCAAGGTCAGGAAATTTTAATTAAAATCCTACCTCTTAGTAATATTTCAATCTACATGCATCTTCCTTAGCAATTTGCTTATTTTTCTGTGTTTGACTTTCCTCCTGCTAAGAAGAAAGTATTCTCAATTTATCTATTTTTATCTTTTGGTGTCAAGGATTGAACCACAGTCCTCACATAAAGGTTAGTCACATTGTCTACTACTAAACTATACCACCTGCCCCAAGAAGTCAATAATACCATCTGACAGCTAAGCAAGTCAGCTAATCTTTGTAACTACAACTCTATCTGCTTCTGTTTTCGCATAAAAATTGGCTCATATTATCCTAGTCAAAGACAAATTATGAGGTGGGAAAACCCATTAAAACACATGAAATGTGAAGAACAGCAGAAGTATCATAATTAAGTTACTTCTTACACCTGAGAAAATGGTGCTATATAAATTAAATATTGTCTTAGTGACTTATTGGTTGCTCTGACACATTACCTACCCAACACCTGCAACTTAAGGAAGGAAAACTTTTAGTCCAGTTTCAGAAGGTGTCATTCCAATCATGGGTGATTGGTAACACATGGCAGAGGCATAGCCAGATAGAAGCTGTACACTGGCTCTTAACAGGAAGAAAAATGAGAGAGAAAGTGTGGAGCTAGAATATACTCCTCAAGGTCACGTCCTTCTGGGCCAAGCCTCAGGTATCTGCCCTTCCTGACCAGGTCCCACCTCCTCACAGTAATTGAAATCTATAGATAATTCACAACATCCAAATACATGAGGCTTCTGGGAGACATTCCAAATCCAAAACCAAAGGTACATAAAGAGTCAACAGATTAGTCAACTCTCATACCAGTCAAGGTATCAGACCCTTTTGCTAATCAGAAAACACACACACACACATACGCACACGTGGAAATGGCCTGATACACAGGTAGGTGGCCTTGGTCTATATCACTGAGTTTATTGAAGAGACATCTGCCCAATAGGCATGAACAGATAAGGTCATTATACCTTGTGACTGGCAAAATCTGGATGTGCATGTGCAAGTGACTGAAAACACAGCTGAACCTTGGCAATATGCTCCTCATTGGCATTCAGCTCAGGTTCAAAGAAAAAAGTTATTTTTCAATTCTTTGTCTCAGCCATTCGAAACCCTAGAAGACAACATTTCTAGAGATTTATGCTCAATTAAATTTTTTTCACATGGAAGTAATGTCTCTAATCTTTGTTGCTTCTGTTTTGACACATTTCTTATTCTTTATTTCCTTCAGACACGAATATTAAAGTCAAGAGTGTCTTTTTAAAAGAAAATATTTTAAACATCATTTTATCCAATCAAAATTATGCAGCATTGACATCTGAACAAAATACTATTTGCATGAGGCAGCAACATACTCATTAAGTTGCAGCTGAAATGTAACTTTTAAATATTTAAGAATTAATAATTAATTACAAGATTTATACTTAAAACCATATCAGCATAAAAGAGTCAAAGAGAAAGGAAGATAAAATCTAATTTCTGGTCCACATATAACACTTAACCTTACACAGGTAAGGTCATATTACACACACACACACACACACGATTTAAAATTTCAAGTTACTCTTAAAATATCATAAGTTAATTCTCCATATTATAATAATATCCCTCAAAAGGCTACTTGAAACCATCAGAATTCATGTTTATAGCAGCAATTATGAAACAGGCTCTGTCCATAGCTCAAGAAATACTTCTACGTTAGATACACTCCTAGTTTCAGAAAGCTCAAAGGTGCCTCACAAACATTCTCTTCGGTATTATACATACTGAAAACATTTGGAAAGATTGCAAACAAGCCATCCATTTTCTAGGAAGCAAGAAGAACCATAATGAAGGATTTAAGATGTCTAGAACTCTTTCAATATTTTTGCTAGATATCCCCATTACATAACAACACACATGGATTTCAAGAAGATGATCTTGGGAGTTGCTTGGCACATATTTTATCTAGTCCATGGTTGGTTAAAAGGTGCCCTATAGATACCTTATATCAGCTGTTCCAGAGAAGAAAAAAGTAATCAGTCTTCTAGCTGGCATTCTAGGGCCAGGACTAAAGAAACAGATTGGAGTCCTCATCGTGTGATATGAACCACTCAATGAGTCTCTCTTCCATATTATTTCTATGCTCTACATCTTCCCCTCCCCATAACTATGGAGAAAAGACTGTGAAGGACTAATTTAGGTTTCCATAAAATTCATATGGTGATCCCTAACTTTAATGTGACTATTTTTAGAGACAAAATTTTTAAAGAGGTAATTAGTGATAAATGAGATTATATGAGTTCTAGTCCAATAGGTTTGCATACATAGAGAAAAATAAGTCCATATGGGGACAGGGAGGATACCACCTATCACCTTCTCACTGCTCAGACAAAATATCCAACACCTACAACTTCAAGAAGCTGCTTATTTTGGCTCATGCTTTCAGAAGGTTCAGTCCATGATTAGTCAGCTTCAGGGTTTGTCAGCATGGAGGGAAACTGCTCAACCCATGGCAGCCAGGAAGCAGAGAAAGAAGTGAGGATGCAGGAACAGGAATATATCCTCCCACATCACGCCTCCAGTGGCCATCTCTTCCAGCAATGCACTTCCTAATAGCACACTCAACTATAGGTTGAATCACTGTTGAGCACAGTACCCCATGATCCAATCACCTTCCAAAAGCTCCACTTGGAAAACATGAAACTTTGGGGGGATATTTTAGACCTAAACTGTAACACTAGCCATTAGGAAGCTGAGAAGAGAGTCTCGGGAGAAACAAAATCTGCAGAAAGGGGTTTGATTTTGTGAGCTTGTAGAATCTACAACTATGAAAATTAAAAATATTTTGGTCTGGAGTAGAGGATTTGCATGCATGAGGCTCTAGGTCCTGTCCCTAGAATCAGGAATGGAAGTGTGCAGGAATGCAGGAATGGAGAAATACCACAGTGGTTAGAGTGCTGGGCTGGCCACCTCAAGGCCCTGAGTTCAATTCCTCAGTACCACAAAAGCTGGGTATGATAACACAGATCTGTAATTGCAGCATTCAGGAGGCTGAGACAAGAGGATTGCTATGAGTTTGAGGTCAGTCTGGGCTACATAACAAGACACTGCTTCAAAAGAAAAAAAAAAGAAAAAGTCTACTGTTTAAGTGATCCAGTCTGTGGTATTTTGCTATGGCATCCCAGCAAATACAAACAAGTTTTTAGAGCCAAATTATTCTTTCAACCAATACAAACACTTCATTTTCAGGCCCTCTGCCTCACCACCTCTTTCCATGGAAGCAGGTACCATCTGTTTTTCCAGTATTCTTCAGAGCAAGGGAACAAACTCTGGAATTATCATTTTCCAGCATCCATCACCTTTTACCATTCTATGTTGTGCTAAACCAATATCTATCTTCATTGCTGTGATTTGGAGCTAAGTCAAAAACTGAATCCAGGTTTGATGTGTTTTCTCTTCTTCGGGAGGTGACTGCTTAGAAGAAAGGGGGGAAAGACACTTCATATTCTGGGAATCTAAAGGCAGAAATTTACTGAGCTTCCCAGGCGCTGAATACACAAAGATGATTGGACAATGACTCACCCAGGGAAGGGACAGAGAATCCATACCTTCCCTCATCTCTTGATCTATGTATCATCTCTACCTGACTGTAGTGAGTGTATCCCTTATAATAAAAGGGACAGTCCAGTAAATAGGTTGTACCTTGAGTTCTGTGAGCTGTCCTATCAACTTAACAACCCCCGGGCAAGTTGGAGGAATCTCTAATTTATAGCTGGCTAGTCCAAAGCACAGATGACAACCTGAAATTGCTATCTTCAGGGAGACAGTGTCAGAACTGAGTTTCACTGTAGGACAGTCTGCCGGTGTCAAAGAACCGGTCAGGGTGGGGGACAAGGCTTCACATTTGACTGCACAAGTGTCCTGTGCTAAGTATGAGTGTAGAAAAAAATTGTGTTTTTTTTTTGTAATTCATGTGGCGTCAGAGAAGTGGATTATACTAGACCAACCTCGGCTCACAGGTACGTGGTTCTAGATGAGAAAGGATGAAAGGGTGGGGAATGAGAAAACTCTAGTTTCTGGACAGCCACTGGTCAACCACAGTATGGAGCAGCAGGTATGCAGCAAGTAGTTACTAAAGGTAAAAACGTTCCATTGGAAGTTTGGTATAAATCCAACTCTTCAGGAGCAGGTTCGGTGGATGCAGAAGGAAATATAGTCATAAGAAACAGGAACAACATTCAATCTCTTGATTATTGTAGCTAAAATAAAAATAAAATGCTATGCCGCGCATTAGTGCTAGACTCAGCTCAGATTTCAGTGACTCTGAGCATTAGCGACTGGCCTCAAAGTCACCTTCCAAAAGAAAAAGTATGTAAGAACCATAGAAACCGCCCCAATGCCTCTGGATGCCAAGAAGGTAGACCACGTAAGGGTAAGGCAGAGCCAATAAAATACTAGAAACAGAGGGTATAGTATGAAGGTGTCATTTCATTTTTAAATTGGAATTGAAGTCAGCTAAGGCCTGGACACACCAGACATAAATTTCATAAGCTGCCTAGAGGGAAAATCCTCCAGGCCTCTCATTAAGGTTTAGAATGTGCTATTTATGAAAGGATAAGATCAGAAGCCAGGTCAAATGTCCAACAACACAGTGCACCCCTAAGAGGAGAAAGATGTGCCCCTTCTTCTCATCCAATGAACGGCAACTCTTCCCCTCTTCCTCCCTATAAATCCCTAATAACTGATTTAGGAGCTGGATTTGAGCTTTTATCTCCTGGCCTCCTTGCCAGACAGGTGCACCATAAAGCTTTATTATTATTATTATTATTATATTATTATTATTTTGCAAAAACCCTGTGTCTCAGTTTCTATGCAAGTTGGACAGTGAGTCCTTGCCTAGCTTAGTATCAGTGTCAGTTTCCTGGATAACTGTTACTGAAACCAAGGAATAATTAGTTTAGGGAAAATGTCCTCGGTTTATTTACAGATTGATTCATTCATTCATTCAGTGACTGACTGATTGATTTTTGAAATAAGGTCTTGCTCTGTAGCACAGGCTGGTCCTGAACTTGCTACATAGCATAGGCTTGCCTCAAAGTCACAGCAATCCTCCTGCCTCGACGGTTGCTTGGATTACAGGTATACACTGCACGCTGGCCTATGCGGCACTGGGGACTGGAACTCAGAGCTTGTGCTTGCTAGAGAAGCACTGAGCTACTCACCCAGCCCCATTTCCCCATTTAAAATGCTGCGGAGCGGTTTATTTAGTTAAGCGGCTAAATAAAGAACTTGCCTAGTAAACACAAGGCCCTGGGTTCAATTCCCCAGCACCTCATAAACTGGGCATGATGGCACATGCCTGAAATTCCAACACTTGGGATACTGAGACAGGACGATTTCTTTAAGTTTGAGGCCAGCGTGGGCTACATAGTGAGTTCAGGACCAGCCTGGACTACAGAGCAAGACCCTGTGTCACCATAAAACATTAAAATTAAATTAAATTAAAAATACTGCAGAATGGAAGAGACCACTAGGATTGATACAGTATCTACAGTCTCTACTCAACAGCCACAGGAAGTGATCGAATGGTTTATTCCTGGATGTACATCCAGGCGTGTGGAGTAGATAGAGTCTACTGTAGTATGTTAACTCAGTAAGGAGGACTTGCACATCTCCAGCCGTTCCTGCCAAAAGGAACGCTCTAAATGAAGCAGCTAGCAGGGTTCATCGCCCTCAGCCAGCAGACACAGAGGTCTGATACATTCCCTCACCGAATTTGCCTGTTACCTGGGTCACGGTAAACGCTACGGCCAAGAATGCCCCCTTTCACACAGATGCCCCAAAAAACCCTACGGCTAAAACCCACAGAAAGCCTAAACAATGCGTCATTATCTTCAGTAATTGCTTTTATCGCTGGGTTCAGAGACACAGGGCTGAACCGCGCGAGCTGTTCAGCCTTGCTACACTTACGTAACCCCTCTGACGCACGGGCCGGGCCGTGGTGACAATGGTTAATTACCTGGTCATTCAGGAACTTGAACATGGCTCATACCGGTTGAAACTACCACTTCTTTACCCGGACCTGCCCAGCTGTCCACAAATGGCCAAATTCTACCCTCGGTTCAGCTAACCCCACCAGTTCCTGTTTTCGAGCCCTAGAAGGAAAGGTGGGCCACGCACACGCAGAGCGTGTGCGCGTTACGTCCTCGTCTCCAATCACCTTCCTGCGCGCCTCTTCCCAGCTTTCTCCATGCTGAGGAGGCAGTTCGGGATGGGCTTTCTCCTCACGCCAGGCAGCTTCGCGAAAAGGCTTTCCTCTGTTGCAGCCCTAGCTGAGTGGTTGGCACCCAGTGCGCCTGTGCACAATCAGGCCTTCGTGCGCACCTGCAAAAGCATGAGACTCTGTGGAAAACTTCATCAAATGTGCCCGCAACTTCTGAAGAGTCAGGTATGCTAATGAAAACGTGGTTGGCTGGCGCCTGTCTGGCAATTTAGCAACTTAGAGATATCTTGTGTCATAATAAAACAGTTTGGGGGGGGGGGGGGGGGGGGGGGATTGGAGATGTAGCTCCGTTGGAAAACCCAGAGTTCAATCACCAACACCTGAAAAAAAAAAAAAAGGTGAATAAAACAGAATGTTTTGAAACCTACCTGTACTCCCAGCTCCTTGGAGGCCATTCTGGAAGGGTCATGGGCTCGAGGCCAGCCTGGGCAACGCCACATGTCCAAGAGAAAAGCAAAGGGAGATAGAAAAGGCGAGTGATAGAAACAGATCAAATAGGAAGAAACTCCTCTCAACAGTGCAGAAATCTTACAAAGTGTCCAACATGTGAACCATCCTTTTTTTCCTCATTTTGTGCCTTATTTTTTAATATTCTAATTTAAAAATTTTAAAAAGAAGTTTTGGCACCTATATGTGTAGATTAGCTATATTATTCAGGGATCCGGATCATTTTAGATGTATAATCAAATTAAATTTACTACCAAATTGTATTAATTTCACTGGCAGTGGTATCATCCAAGAGCTACACACTATATTTTTCCAGTATTATTCCATGTATTTGTAATATATAACAATTATATCCAACCGTAAGAATTGGAGCGTATTCATATCACACTATTTTTACTTCCTTTTCCTTCTTCGCACTTTTACCCCTACACATTCCCTCCTTCTCCACAAAATCTGCCTGTTTCCTACCATAACTTTGTGTGTGTGTGTGTGTGTGTGTGTGTGTGTGTGCACGCACGCGCGCTAGGGATTGCACCCAGAGCCTTCACATTACTCTAAACCCAAGCTCATTTTTTATGGGTTTATTTTGAGGTAGTGTCTCATCAAGTAGCCCAGGCTGAGCTCAAACTTATGATCCTCTTGCCTGACTCTCAGAGCGGTAAGAGTGCACCAACACACCCAGGTTCTTAGCATAACTCCTATTTTTTTATATACCCCTTCTCATAGTAAAACAATCATGCACTGTTTTGGGCGCATTATATTAGTTTCTGAGGTCTCAGGAGATTCTGTGTGTGTCCTGTTACCTGTCTTCCGTGATTCCATTGCTTAGGGACTTTGCCCTAATGGCCTTGCTGACAAGTTTCTGTGAACTTGCATGAGGGTGTGTGAGGGAAGTCGAAAACCCACTCAGTTCTCTGCTGGGACTAGGCAGTCAGAAGAGGAACTCACAGTCCAGCAGCCTGCAAGGTGTCTTCTTCAAAACCAGCACCCTCAGCAAAGCTCTCCCACCTGTGATGGCTTCCCTCTCCCACGAGTGGGCTGTCTGCCCTCTGGGATGTTTTCACCACCACCCAAACTGTTCAGGAGGTTGGTGGCCTTTTCCCCCTTGCTGCAACTGTCTCTTGAGCCAGTCCAGTTCTTTCCTAGGCACTGTTTAGGGTATCATCAAAATCATTTCAGTGCGGCCTGTCTACAGCTCCTTTTACCCTAAACAGTTCAGATTTGGCTCTTTTCAAAATGGCTCTTGCCTAAGTCTCTTCCTAGTGTGGCTGCTGAGTCCTGCTTCTCCAGAGATAGTCTGTTAAGCTCTAAGGAGGCCTTGCCGAGGGCAAACACACATTGCACTTGCACTTTACATTACCCAGTCTGGATTCTGGAGGCTGGAGCCACAAGCTGTCACTTCCCATAGCCCCAGGCTCAGAGCTTACCTCTGCCTACAGTTGCCAGTGGCTCACAGTGGCCTGGGACAGTTTCCAAGTTGGCATGTTCTTCAGCTGTGACACATGTATAATGTTTCCAATCTTCCCAAACTTCCCATGGCCTCCTTGTAATTCCTAGTGCTATCCTCCATCTCCAAGTTAAGTTCAGCAGATTGTTTTTAAATATATCTCCACTTTTTTGATGAACCTCAAGGAGCCATTGAGCAGAACTCCTACTCACCTACCATCTGGTCTAGAAGCCTGCCCCCTGACTTCTTGATATAATAACCATTTTTACCAAAGATGGAACCTCATCATTGTTTTGATTTGCATTTCTATAACAGTTAAACATTTAAAACATTTTCTCACATGTTTATTAGCCATGTTATTGTTTTCTGAGAGCTATCCATTCAATTGTTCTTTTAGTGGGTTTTTATTTGGGGTGTCTAATTTTTCACTTGTATATATTCTAGATATTAGTCTTTTTTTTCAAAGAGTACCTCTGTTTAAAGAGTAGCTGGCAAAAATTTTTCCCAGTCTGTCAGATCTCTCTTCATTCTGTTGATCATTTTCTTTGATTAGCTAGACTTTTTTAATTTTATGTAATCTTACTGATCCTTGGTGTTATCTCTCATGCAATAGGTATTATGCTAGAAAGACCTTGCCTATGCCTATGTCATCAAGGATCTTTCTTAATCTTCCAATAGGTTCAGTGTTTATGTTTTTGATTCCTTATTTTATTTTAGTACAAGATCAAAGATGGGATGCTACATTCATTCTTCTACATATCGATAACCAGCACTCCCAGCACAACTTCTTAAACAGGACCTTTTTTCTGCAACATTTTTGGCCCCTTTGTCAAATATTACATGACCGAAGGTATCTGGAGTTACCTCTGTATCCTCAATTCTGTTCCATTGATCCATCTGCCATTTTTGTAACCCATGCCATGTGGTTTTTGTTATCATTGCTTTATCTATACATATATAGCTATGCATTTTATGTCTGTCCTAAGACAGTTCTTCACTCAAATATCACAGCCAAAAAAAAATTGGTTATTGGTTGGACATGCCTGCAGGTGCATAAGAATTGGAATGGAGTACTTCCCATTATGGCTCACACCTGTAATCCCAGAGCATAGGAAGCTGAGACAGAAGAATCACTCGTTTGAGGCCGGGCTGAACTATATGGTAAAATCCTATCTCAAAACAAAAGGGATTGTTGTGAAAATGACTTTTCCTGGGAGACATGAGCAACAGTGTCTTTTCACCCCAGGTAGGATACGCCAAATGGGCTCAAGTTATGACTGCACCAAAGTCCAATTTGGTGAACCATTGAGTTTATCGGGGTTACTTACAGGGCTGTGGTGAAGGGTTACTTACAGAGGCATAGATGGGGGCCTACTTTAAGGAGCATGGGTGAAAGGTCTTGTACAAACCAATAGGTGACTCGGAAAATAGACACATTCCTGAAAATCCCCTGGATCTGCATACTGCCTCGGGAGTTATCTGTGTGGTTGGCTACTACTTATCTCTCTCTGGACTCACCTGCCTGGGTAGTGGCGTTCTTCTATAGGACTTTCTTCTTTCTCTCCTCTGAATTTTTTTCTTTTCTCTCCCTCCCCTTCTCTTCTCTCTCTCTCCTTTTCCCACTCTCTCTCTCCCCCTCTCCCCTCCACCTGAACCTGCAAGTTCTTCTTTCTCCCTGGCTGAGGCTGGGATTCCTAGTCACAGGGCTGCTGTTCTCATTTCTGAGGTTCTTGCTCACCGCTGGCTCTGATCCTTGCTCTTGAGGCTTCTTGCTCTCTGGACTGCAACAGCAGTAGTGAGAGCCACAAGGACGAGGAGAGTGACCGCTGGGTAGATTTCCATGAGGCAGACCACCTTGTGATCTCAGGGCCGTAAATAAATACCCCAGGAGCAGCTCCCACAGGAGCTGCAGCTGCGTGCCCACTTAGTGGCTCCCAGGCCTGGGGGCTCCCCTGGCGGCTTCTATTATGCAGACCTGAGATTCCCTGAAGTCATCAGCCTACTCCTTTCTCCTGAAGGAACCATCCCAATTCTGAGGACTTGCTCTTCAACAGGGGTTTAAAAAAAAAGGTGGATAAAATGGACCTTCCTGAGGTTGAAACAAAGGTTTTAATGAATCCCTACCAAGGATTTGGTGAGCCAGAGACCGCCTGCTGGTCCCCAGCAACAAGGGGCCCCAAACAAGTTTTCTCTATTTACTGAAGAGTGAATACCTTTTAAAGCCAGAAGCCTAAGATTTTGATGACAAACCTGACTTGCAGATTGCTTGGGGCAAAGGTCAGATGATTTAAATCAAGGTTTCTAATATTTTTTTAAAAAATACTCTACAATTTATAGATTATTTTAACTTGCATTTGCTTTTTTGCTAAGTTAAATTTTTCTCTTTTTCTTTTTTTAAGATGAGAGTCTCACTCTGTAGTCCAGCCTGGACTTGAACTCATTATGTAGCCCAAGTTGGCTTTAAACTCATGGCCATCTTCCTGCCTCAGCCTCCTGAATGCTGGGATTACAGATGTGTGCCACCGTGCCCGGTGTATGTGGTGCAGGGAAATCGAACCCAGAGCCTTGCGCTTACTAGACAAGCACTCTGAACTATAGATCTAGTTCCTCTTTCTTCTTTCTTTTTCTTTTTTCTTTTTCCTCTCTCTCTCTCTCTCTCTCTCTCTCTCTCTCTCTCTCTCTCTCCCCCCCTCTCTCTCCCCCCTCCTTCTCTCTCCCCCTCTCTCTCTGAGACAGGGTCTTGCTCTTTAGCCTAAGCTGGTCCTGAACTCATTAGTAGACCAGGCTGGCCTTCAACTCATGGTAATCCTCCTGCCTCAGCCTCCATAGTGCTAGAATTACAGGCATGTGCCAACACATCCAGTTTACGTTGTGCTGGGGAATTGAACTCAGGGCCTTGTACTTTCAAGGCAAGTGCTTTAACTGCTGTGCCACTCCTCCATCCCCCCTCATTTTTTTAACAGAATCTGATTAAATTTCCCAGACTACCCTCAGACACAGAATCTTCCTGCCTCAGCCTCTTGAGTAACTGAAATTACCAGTGGATGACAAAATGCCTGGCTAACTTTTAAATATTTGGTCATTTGGATTTTCCTATTTCAGATTTTTCTTTTGTTTGGTTGGTTCTCTGTCCTTTATTTTTAAAATTTTCTTGTGAATTCGTAACAGGTATACCCTTCTTTTCCATACTTCTGTATTATTGGAGCATTGATTTTCAGGAACACTGAACTTCACTGGCATGTTATAAACTCTAAATGGTAACATGAGCATTCTCTAACAATCCCACCAGTCAAATTAGAGTGAAAAACACTAACCTAGTAATCCCGTTCCTTCAGGTTATAAGCTCAAAATAGTCACCAGATTGGGGAAAGGGAGAACAGGAAACAAATGATGACTACTAGAAAGACTGTGATTATAATTTATTTATTTAAAAAAAACATTTTCTTGATGTCTACAGTGTGATGTGCCTACTTCATGGCAGGGATTCAGATAATTCTTTTTGAGCTTAAACTCCTGTAAAAATGGACGATAATCAATATAATAATTGTAGCACGTGAGAAGTGCTTTGGGGAAAGATCACAAAGATTAAAGGGAAAGTAAGAAGCTGGAGAGGGAAGATGGTGAGGTAAAGCGTCACAGCTGAGACACTTCAATCTGATGACACGGGAGCATTAACAATCTGTTGAATTTCATCTTAGAAAGCGAAACCACTGACCCAGAGAAAAGATCTTTACCTGCACAGACAGCTAGAGGGCCAGAAAGGCAAGAATGAAACTAAAGACCACAGTGAAGGAAAGAGGTGAAATGCACCCAGGATGAAAAGACATGAAAAGCCATCAGAAAGGGCTCAGGTCTTGTTCTGCTAGTGGGGACATAGGGATATACCTACACACCTTGGCCACGTGGCTCCCAGGCCTGCAGGCTATTTTCAGTGTTTAAGTGGAAAACACTGTTGTAAGGCAACAGAAGCAAGAGCACAGATAAGCAGATCCCATAGGAGGAGCTTGCAGTGATGGCCCAGGAGACCACAGCAACGTGGATGAGGCAGAAGTAGGAGAAATGTGACGTGACCTGAATGCGTATAAGTTGTAAGGACTAGGTCTATTAAGACTTGCTGAAAGAGAGTATCTGGAGAGTGAGGAAAAGAAAGACATAAGGACAGCTCTTCCACTCATCCCCCCTAGTATCATGCATCTGTATGTATCAGATAGTAGAGGACCAGAGGTCCTTCACATTCATGTCTCCCCTGTTGACTGGTTCACATGATATCTATCTCATTAATGAGGAGATAATTCCAAGAATCTAAGTAGCCTAACTGTTCGTAGAAGAGTCAAGTTCAGAGCCATCCTGTGACCAAGGCCCAAGGTCCCCTCACTGTGTCCTTGACTCTCATCCTGTTGCCATCCCCCCGCTATCTTGAGCTGGTCCTTCACCTGAGTAGCACATGATCAGCCTTCTCTAAAATGCTGAGTAACCATATGGCAACCATTTGCTCTTGTATTTAATGGAGTTAAGTGATAAGTCAGCTTATGCAAGAATCTTGTGATAGTTTAACACTGTAGGGTTTTTTCTGTCTTGTTTATTCACTTATCTTTCATAGGAAGCAACACTTTGATTCAAAACTTATTAGGTGGCAGCCATTTTGAAAAATATTTCTACAGTCTATGGGCCAAAAGTACAACATTTTAAACTGAGAAAGTTAGCGATGTGAACTAGTGATGTAGTTCAGGCGCTCCCCCATCTTTTTTTGAAACAGGGTCTCACTATGCAGCCTAGGCTGGTCTTGAACTCTTGATCCTCCTGCCTCAACCTCCCAAGCATTCTCCTTTATTTTTTAATGATAGTGAGGAAAAGAGAAACTGTACATTGCTATCCAGGTGGGAGCTAGCCCAGAACTCACAGGTGAGACTTGGTGAGCTCCTGCTGAGCACATACAATTGTATGGAACATCAACATCAGATAGAGACATTGTTAACTATGGTGGATCAGGACAAAAGTCAAGATCACCTTGTTTATCAGGACAAAGGCAAAATGTGAACATCATCAAAGTCACATTACTGATTATTGTCTACTCTACCTAATATAAGTGATGTTCTAAATAAGATTTTTTAAAGATAATCATTTTAGAATGAATTTTGACCCTTCAATAGTCATACATTGAAGTTCTACCTCAAAATATGACTGTATTTAGAATGTTAAAATATAAAAGAAGTCATTGCATTTGTAAAAGCTCCTGATGCAGCAGACCAAACTAAAGTGGAGTGGCTTGTGCTAGCTGCTAGGCAATGAACTGAAACTTTAAAGAATCAGGAAGCTCTTCAAATACAACAGTTATTCCTAAAAAGTAAATTTACAGCAACCATTCATAAAGAACCCAATCAAGCTGGACTGACATAAAAAGGAAGTCCTCTAAGCCTTAAAGGAAGTAAGCCAAAGTAACCTTCTATTAACCACTCACTGTTCATTATTGTGTTTCCTGGACTTGCTCAAATTACTTTGCAAAAACCAATTGTCTTGTCATGCCTAGCAGAGTGTCTTCTAAATCTGCAGATTAAGATGCAGCTGATTTATGAATCACGTATAAAAGCCAGTTGAATCTTTCAATGTGTTGAAATTTTGCTTTCTAATAAGAGTTAAGGTTATAAAGAAGCAATTAACTTAAAACAAGGAGTAATCCCTAATTCGATATGGCCAGTGTTCTCATGGGAAGAGATTAGGACACAGGCATTTACTACACAGGACAGACGAGATAAGACAAAGCAAAGAGAAAAGAGTCATCTGCAAGCCAAGGGAAAAATATACAATCCCACAATTGTAGTATTTTATTCCAGTGCAAGGACTTGGACTACAGTGCCTGCCGAGAGCCCAGCTTAATTAACAGTAAAGTTAATTACATTTTTTTTAAGTTAGGATTCCTCAGCGCTTGAAACTTGGCCCTTTTATCTAACTTCCCATTCTACATTTCCACTGTAATGTTCAACTTCTTATAAAGCTGTTTCCATAGTACGAGGTTGGTGTCTTGATGTCAAAGAATGAAACCTGGGATGACAGAGGCAAGTTGCAGAGTGGAGCTTTATTTGAAAAGATAAGGACAGAGTAGTACAAGATGCTGCTACCATGAAGGGCTCCTGAGATGGCTTACTGATTAGATTTCTTGTCTAGGAGTTTTATAGTAACTTCACTAAACAACTTAGTTAGGATGGCTTCATTTGTACATATGTGTTCCCATGACCCCTTGAGTTTAAATTGGATGCATGAGATGCAATCCATATGTATGACCTCTTAATGAACTTGGACCCTGAGCAGGTCACCTGAGGGCACAAGGTCAGATTGGAAAGGGCATGCCTTGCTAGTGGGGGTTCCACATTATTCCATGGAGTAAAAAGCTGATTGGCTGATTATTGCCATAGAGCTATGTGACCACTGTAGGCTCCATTAGTGCTCTGTAAGGTGTGGAATGTTTTCCATAGGGATCATGATTTTACTCTATACTAGGCTCTTTTATAAGGTGCGGGATATTTGGGAGCCCAATAGGTGGGGATATGCTCATTTTTTTCTTTCCGTTTCTGACAGTTTCTGTTCTCCTCCCCAATTCCATCTGCTTCTCCTGTGAACTTCCCACTCATGTCTACCTAACTGCCTCTCATAACCACTTTAGGGACCTCTGTGGAGTTGCAAGCACTTAAGCACCAGGACAGACCAAAGAAGGCTATTTCTGAGTGAGGCTTAGAAACAATGTGACACACCAGCACAAGGCTGGTAGTTTCCCCTCAGATTGTAGGGGCATTATAAGAATGTCCTCCTCTTATCTAAACCTGCTTGCCCCATGAGTAAAGTACAGATAATCAATGAAGAAAGTGTTAGTGACTTCGACCCAGCTATGCTCTTTGCCCCTGTAATTGTCCAGTGAACGATCTTGTACTCCCCCAAAGTCAGAAGCCCCTCCGACTGCGTGCTCATCTCATTCATCTCCTGTTGTCCTTCCCTTCTACTCCCCAATAAATATGAGAGCCTGCCCTGTTCATGGCGACGTTTTAGGGCAGCATCTTGGCTGCTCCTTTAGTAAACAAATCTCAGTGTTCATCCTTTTGGCCTGTCTCTGCTCTAAATATGGGCTCTGAGTAATCCCTTCTGTCTCCAGCCATTGGCTATGTGTGACAGACCTCGAAGAGCTCTAGAGTTTGCACCTCTGCCCCTCAAAATGTGCTTCTCATATTTCTTTTTCTCAATAACAGTCTCAGCATCATTTAAAATTCCTCTTTTTATTGTTCTGCTGACTCCCTCTCATGGTGGCTTATCTTCCTGTATGTTTTAGAATTTTGGAATTACAGCCAGTTTTCAGAATGGCTTAAATGCTTGTGCTTGGCAAAGCTGCCTAGGAGCAGTCTTATGGTGGTGGATTTCAAGCTATGTCCTTAGGGATAGACTTTCGTGATGCTTCTGCCAATGGCTGTAGGCAATGACCATGGGACTAGCCAGAACCCAGTGACACTTGATCTTGTATTTCTAGTCACCAGAATCGTAAGATAATAAATTTTGCTGTTTAAGCCACCTTGTCTTTGGAAATTAATTGTGGCAACCTTAGCAACATAATTCAATAACAAAGCAAGGCTGTAGCTTGCGATTATTGACAATGCCCTGAACCCATTGAAAAGGTTTCTTTTCTTAAGTGCTCAGGGAGGCTTATAGTCATTATTTGTGCTTACCACCAGAGAAGCTCTAACAGTAATCTAGGGGACTCAGTTTAAAGGACTACCTCCTCACCTTTCACTTCCCTTCAGCAAGAGGTGAGACCCTTGTAAGGCTGAATCATAAAAATGTCCTCAATGCTGTGACAGATCCTCTCTCTCAAACACCAGGCCAAGTGTTTTATATCTCACTGCTTATAATAAATATTTTCAGCCTTACTCTGAACCAGACATTCACTTGCTCAGTGGTAAGTGAAGCCTATACAGGGAAAACATGCTAAGAGAATTTCAACCCAAGATTCTGTGTGTGTGTGTGTGGGTGTGTGTGTGTAGGTGTGTGTGTGTGTTGTTGTTGTTGTTGTTGTTGTTGTTTTTTGTTACGAGGGGTCAAACTCAGAGCCTTCAAAACGAGCATCATCCCTGACCCATTTTTACTTACAATTTTCAGATAGGGTCTCACAAAGTTGCTAAATAGCCAGGGCTGGGATCAAACTTGTGATTCTCCTGTTCCAGCCTCCCATAGTACCTGGACTGTAGGCCTGAGCCACTGGGTTCAAATACAGCTCAGTTCTAATGCCAGTACCTGTCAGCAATTTCCACAAAATTTTTACCATGCTGGTGATGGTGGTACCATAATCTCAGCATTCAGTAGACTGAGGCAGGAAGACCCCATGTCCAAGGCTAATCTGGGCTACATGGGAAATCCAAGGCTATTCTGGATTACGTGACAGGACTCTATATTTTTAAAAAAAAAGATTCTATTGTCAGAAAATAACCATTCCGAGGGATATTTCTAAACCTATGGAAATTATCCGCTTGTTGTTGAAGGGCAATGTGCCGTCTAAACGACTTGTGAACTACACTGTAGTAACAAAGAGAAGAGGTAATAACACGCAAGGGCCATAATGAACAAACAGAGAGACAGTCTTTCCTTGGCTTCATTTATTTTTCTTTAAAAGGCACCAAGTGGGTTGAGAGAAAGTAGTCACAACATATTGTTATGAAATATGCTTTTAGATTATTTTGTACATGAGACCAGCTATTATAAGGCTTTCATGAAGTGAGTATCCAGTAGAATTTTGTGAAAGTGTAAGTGGATAAACAGTTTTAAAATTTCATATTTCATCTTCACTTACGTCCTCTGAGATGGGGAAGGGCAAAGTGGCTCCAGGAGGACTCCTTTCTGTACTGCCTTTCAATTTGCTAAGAGTAAAAGAATCATTTCAGTAAATTTTGCTTTAAAGACAAAAACCACTCACTTTTCCCTGCTGCTTAGAACCTAGTTTCTTTACTATCAAACAAACATAAAATATACGATTTTCAAATGCCATGCCTGTAATCCTAACAATATGGGAGGCTAAGACAGGAGCATCGCAATTTCAGGTCCATCCTCGGCAATTTAGTGAAACAAAATGTCATATTCTTTCTTTGCTCAGCTGACTTCTGGACATTTTAGAAAGGGATATAAATGGTATTAGGGAGATAATAATGACACCAATTTTCTTATTTAAAAGATTCAATTTTTGAATAAAAAGAATTTTTATATGTGTATCTATGAGGGTATAAAATTACAATGATTGAATGATAAATTATTTCTGTAATATTACTGTTTTTCCTTTGAAATTCTTTAAAATCCTGTAACAGTTGATATATATTAATTTGATTCTACCTCTCTAGTGCTTCAAGTTGCTAAATATTCTGCCAAATCTTGGAGAGGAACAGTGATCCCACCAGCCACCCTCCCACATGGTTTACTAAAGGCTCCAGGGGAAGTTTATTTACTTCTTAGCCTTTTGTCTGTTTAATTCCAAATATCATTAATAAAATTTTCAGATTTGAGAAAAGCAATTAGTTTCTGATAGTTTGGGAAAGATTTCAGTCCATTATGCTGGAGATGTAGCTCAGTGGTACAACACTAGCCTAGTATGTGCAGGGCCCTGGGTTTGATTCCCAGTATTGGAAAAAAAAAAAAAAAAAAAAAAAGATGAAGCGACACCAGAAGTGTCTCTCTCTACAGTGTGAGAACATGGTCAGAAAGCAAGCTTCTGCCAGCCAAGAGTAGCCCTCACCAGAACCCAACAGCGTTGCCACCCTGACCTTGGCCTGCCAGTCTACATACTGGTGAGAATACAGATTTGGTTGGGCATGGTGGTAAACACCTGTAACCCCGTCACATGAGAAGAGGACTGTGAGTTTGAGGACAGTCTTAGCCACATATCAAATTCAAGGCCAGTCATGGACTGTACTGGGGTCCCCAACCCTTCAGCCTATGGACTGGCAGTGATCTGTATCCTGGGAAGGGCCTTGTGGCTGGGACAGATGAGTAGGAAGCTGCAGGTGAGCAGGAGAGGAGCTCTGCCTCCTGTCACTGGGCTTCAAATAGATTCCAATGCCACTGCTGACATGACAGAAGGCATCTTTACACCCAGCTCCCTGGCTGCTGCTCACCATTTCCAATAACCTGCTGCACAACAAGTACCCCTACCCCCACCCCCGTCCTTGAGAGAATGGACTTCAATTAAACCAGTCCCTGGTGTCAAAAATGTTGAGGGTCATTGGACAACATAACAAGACTGTTTCTCAATACACCATTAGAGGGTTCCGTCTCAGAACAGGCAAATCTTGACTCTGATACACACTAAAGTTTATACACTAGTGGCCTGAAATATGAAATGATTTAATCAGCTTTCACCCATAAATTAGTCATTTCTAAACTCTGAGGAAACTACTTTGTAGCATTTCATGTCTGGTGACACTTTATTGTTATACTTTATTTATTTTTTATTTTGAGACAGAGTCTTTCTCTAGTCCAGGCTGTTCATGAACTCACTATGTAGCCCAGTTTGGCTTCACACTCACAGGAATCCTCCCACCTCAGTCTCCTACAGGCATGTGCCACCACACCCAGTTCATGTGGTACTGGGGAATTGAACTCAGGGCTTTGTAAGTGCTAGCAAGCATTCTGACTGCGGTGCTATTCCTCCAGTCCCTACAAATATTTTAAATACAAGTTTTCCTGGTGATGGTT
Organism: Ctenodactylus gundi; assembly: GCA_004027205.1. Classification (NCBI taxonomy): domain Eukaryota; kingdom Metazoa; phylum Chordata; class Mammalia; order Rodentia; family Ctenodactylidae; genus Ctenodactylus; species Ctenodactylus gundi. The sequence continues at coordinate 124,404 of PVKB01004003.1, forward strand.
TGTTTTGTTCTGTGTGTGTATGTGCTCACACAATACTAAGAATTAAACCCAAGCTCTCTACACTGAGCTAGATCTCTAGGTCTATTTTGTGTTTTATTTTGAAAGCCTTTCTAAGTTGCTAAACTGCCTAGGCTGGTTTCAGACATATAGTCTACTCACCTCAGCCTCTCAGAGTGCTGGAGTTACAGGCATGCACCACCACATGAGACTTAAACACAGGTTTTAAATTCTATGTCCAATTTTAATATTTCAAAATGGATCCTGAATCATCCTTAATGTCCCCGGCCCTGATTTGCTGTTTTACATTAGTGAGATTAGCATGGAACTCCAGATCAGCAGACTGTATTCTACCTTCCCCTCTCAGCCTATGGAGATAAACAGCTCCCCACAAAACCGTCCATACATTTAGTCACATTGAGTGCTGTGTTGGAAAAAACAACCTCTGGTAGAATAAATATTTCTAAACTCTATCCAAAAACACTAGAACTTTCAACTTGATATTATAGAATCACTGAATTTGTAATGTTAAATAAATTAACACAGGCTATGAATTAAGTCCTCTAAGAAGGTAAGGCTATTAAGTAAGAATGCCATATATCAACTAAATTTTTATATTAGAAAATACAGAGAGGAACTAAAGTTTTTGATATAATAATCACTTTGCATAATCAAAATACGCCTTTAAATTCTAGATCCTTGGTACCAGTTTCTCATGGGGGGTCAGTGTGTGTACACACACAAGAACAAGATCTTTCTCACCATCTCTCTATCTCCCCAAGGGAAAAGAAGCAGCGTTTATAAGCAATAGGTTCAATGTCTGCTTAAATTTACAATTAATTTAGAAATTGAGTCTGGGTATTATTCTCGCACTCACCTTACATGACCAGGAGCAGATCAAAGACAACAGCAAAAGTTCTCAAGAAAATGAAAGTAGAAAAGTTAAGTTTTTGAAGTCTTATTTTTTAGTTTCATGGAGACGCTTCTAAACTTGGGACATCCTGGAATATTCTTCAGTTCCTGTGAAGAGTAAATAGCTGAAGTGAAGCAGAGAGTGAGACAGACATCTGAGACTAAGCGAGCAACAAAACCTGGATGCCTGAAGACCAGAAAAGCCCAGTGGCAATTGAGTGCTGGAGAACAGTAAAGCCTGAAAACGTCTCCCCTCTTCCAGGATGCAGCGGCTGCTAACTCAGACACCAGCAAGGGGGCTGTGGGGAAGATGAGCTGCTGTTGGGACAAGTTCAAGGCTGGCAGAATGGAGAGTTTGAGTGACAGCTGGCTTCTCCAGGTAAGCCCTTTCTTATCAGATAAAAACAGGGAGCAAACAGGCCCTGAAGTCTCTGAAGAACCCACACTATGTGTTTGAAGGTGTGCTCGACCTGTTACCTCTTAGCCTCTCTACACCATGAAGTATTGTCTGAGAACCTGAGCAGAGGAAATTAAAAGAAAGAGTGGTGTAAAGATTTTTCAGCTTCTGCTGACGCTGATTAATGGAACTGGCTCCCTTCTTTCTATTTAAAGTAGGATTTTTTTTTAACTAGGTCATTTTGTTGGCTATAACATTGATTGTTCTCTATATACCTTTAAAATGTCCCCAAAATTCAGAAAGAAATTTTTCTAAACATCTAAACTGGCCCTAAGGTTTCACAGCTCTCATAAGGAAAAAGATATGCTCTTATCTGCTACTGAATTGGAGATGCTGGTTTTTTTTTTATCTTTCTAGGATAGTTAACAGATAAAATCAAGCTATATTTATGAAGTCTGGTTTTCCCAGTGTTTAGACTACTTTCAAGAAGATGAGGCGTATACTTTTTCAGAATGGCACAGTAGTGCTTCTGTAAAAGACTCTACAATGATTTTGCAGGTTAATATATCATCTGCAAATACCCAGACACTAACTGAATTTAAGGAGGCACAAAGCATCATGGGATTTCTGACATTTGGCTAGAACAATCCATTCTATCTCATAAATAAAAAATTTGATCCCAAAGCTCTAAGACAATAAACAGCTGATAATTTTGTAATGAACTTCCAAGGAACAATAAGGAGTTCTCACAAAATAGCATTTCCCAAAATAGTTGTCCTGCCATCTTAAATTGTAACAATAATTGAAATCATGAACCCCCAAAACCACTGACATCAAACCAGTGTGCACCCACCATGATTGTACATAATGCAAGCTAAAAGTCTTTCTGTGCTTACAATGAGTGTTGAATTTACTGACATTTTTAAAACAAGGGTAAGGCCAAAAATGTTTTTCCTGTGCTTCTAGGGTCTTAAAAGAGCATGGAGAAATAATGTATTTTAAGACACTTTCATCCCACTTTCAGGTTCTAATAGTAGCATCTACCCACAGCTATGACATTTTCTCTCTGTTTCTTTCCTTTAAATTTTTTGCTATCACGCTGTGAATCAAACACAATCTTGCCACCCTGACTAATGCAGTGTAGCCTGGGCCATGGTGTTCTGAGGAGGAGCCGTCTGTCTACCGGACGCTCTGTGCAATTGTACTGAGACTGCAGTAGGACCATTCACACTTGCTAACAGCCAGTGACCTTCAGTGAACAGCGCAGTTCTCCCCTGTGGCAAGGATTGCAAATTTACATGAGCTGCGCCAAAGCTTTTGTCACCAATTTTATCCCATTGGAAGATGATCTAGACCCCCTCAGTTGCATCACCTGAGGGGAAAAAATAGAATTTTCTCCTAAAAACTAGACAAAACTTAGACAAAGAGCATCTCGCCCTTTTCAAGCCCTGGGTTGGGGATGGAGCTCAGTAGCACAGCACTTGGCCAGCATGCGCTAGGCCTTGAGGATCAATCCCCAGCCCTGGGGAAAAAAAAAAAAAATAAAACATAAAAAGGTCACAGACCCCTCGGAGAATCCAAGAAGTTTTGACTAATTCCCACAGATTCAATTATACATAAGTGGTAATTACTAACTTTGCTTACATATTTACGTCAGTATTTACTTATTTTGTTTTTCCAAGATAGGTTTGCAGTACGTAGTCCAGTCTAGTGTCAAACTTGTCAAGTAACCCAGACAGGCTGCAAACTCAGTATCATCCTACCTCCCCCTGTCCATTGTATCCTGGGATTACAGGCATGCACACCACGCCTATCTAATTACAAGCCTTTGTTTCAGAAGTTCCTGGATATTAGCATTCCTTAAATTCTCTCCTGGAGCACATATTCACTTGCCCAGAGCTTCTGAAACAGGTTCAGCTGCACAGGGAGGTGACGTTTTTTGCAGCCATGTCCACATACTGGCTCAAAGCGACCAGGTAACTATTAAATGTCATGGAAAAGGACAGGAATGTCACTCCCCTACAGTCTCCACTTCTTGATTATCATTAGGACGAAGCTTCAGACAGCCTTTTCCTGCTTCCATACAACCTTAACTGCCTTTATAAAAATTTATTCTTCCTTCCCAGGAAGGCCACCCACAGACCTTCTTTCTCCAACACTGTATGAATTGCTGTATTCCCAACTCTTGTTTTTGAGGAAAATTATCTCTTACTCAGTATTCCCTTCTGGTTAAATACACTGATTGGCTTTCTCAGTACGTATTTAAATTACCCAGTTCTCATTGTATATCTGGAAAGCAAAAAGAGTGCCTGCCAGGTTCTCTGCCTCTGCATCTTCAGGTCTCAAGCTTACCTCTGGGCCTCGGAAATGAGAATGAGAATTGTCTTTCTTAAGATTGGGATGTAGCTCAGCAGTTGAGCACTTACTTAACAGGTGTGAGGTCCTGAGTTCCGTCTCCAAATCTAAAAGTAATAATTGATTTTGGATTATCTATACTCATGTGCCCCCTCTAACCTTAGCTGAACTTCCTCCTTAGCTAACTGGTAATTTATGTGCCTGATAGATTGAATCAAAGAGAATCAAACCATAATTAGCCAGTATCTTTTTATAGACACAAAGCTGTACTCTAGGTCATAATATGGATATACTTGATCTACTAATTGATAAAAGTGAGGTTCAGGACATGCCACCCCCAAAGTATAGTACTTGGCATATTGAAGAAAACAGCAGATGCAAGTTATAAAACCTTCGCAATGGAGCAGGTCATAAGACCCTCAGGGGGAGTGTATCCTTCCTGAGCTCAGAAGAAAGAGACATATTTATTGCTAAAGACACAGGAATGCAGAGAAGCGTCTGCTAAGATCATAGGCCATGCTAAATCCTTCTCCAACACACACAGCTTATTCCCTGATATCAGGTCAGATCTTTGTTATATCATAATTTGGCATGACTTTCCACTCTGCTTCAGATTTAGCATAAAAATATTCAGATGTAACTTTTAGTTAAGGTTTTTATTTCCCTTTTCCCCATTTTTATTCATATATATATGCAATATATAAAGTTTACAATGAACTTGAGTACTTTGTGCACATTCATATTCCATCAACTTTACAATCCCTTCCCATTTTTGGCCCACCCACACCCAATCCCCCCCTAACTCCCACTATCAAAACCATTTGGTTCTATAGAATGCCTGTATTCTGGGTTTCCCAAATCAGAGAAACCATGCCGTACGTAACATATTTAATCTTCTGCGTCTGACTCACTTCACCACTCAAATAACCACTCTTTAGCTCACTTTCCCACCCCTACAATGGGCTGCAGTGGCCATGTCTTGGTGCCTATTCTCTGAGTCCAGCAGAGCCCTTTATTGGAACAATTTGCCAAAGTTCTTTTCTTTTTTTTTGTATCTTGCTATATATTTGTTGAGATTCTTTAACATTGCCTGACCCACCCGTTCTCTGTGTCATGTAAATTTATATTAAATAAATCAGTTTGGTTTTCTCTTGTTAATCCATCAGTTTGCCTTTTAGACCCATCCAGTACCCCAAGTCAAGAAAAATCTTGACAATAATTGTCAAACCATGCACACAATGCAGAGAAAACAGGAGACACTTTCTACTGTGTAGCATTTGTCAGTTGCCAGTGAACCAAGAAAAGAATAAGCAATGTTTTATTAATTCAAAAAAATACTATGTAGTTCCTGTTTCATTCCACATACCACTATCAGCCTAGAAGCATGGCGGGCGAAAGGGAGACAGATAAGGGAGATTAGATTCTGGTGAGGGATGACAAGCAGAGTTAAACAAGATAATTTCAGATCATGAAAAATGTTGTTAGGAAAACAAAATGCTGGTTGACTGGGAACAAAATATACTTGGGTTTGGACAACAAGCCAGACCTCACTGGGGGCTGGCATTTGAAGAGGCTTCTGTTTGACAGTGAGTAGCAGCCTTGCAAATAGCAGAAAGCAGAGCATTCTAGGCAGTATTAACAGCAGAGTTCAACCTGTAAAATAGGATTGAGGCAGGCAATTTATGGAGGAAAGAAAAGGTGATCTGTATGAGGAGCACAGTCGGCCAAGGGACAAACATTATGAAGCTGTAGAAAAAGGGTTGTAATAGAATTTGGGTTTGGGGGATTTTGGTCATTTGCCTGTTTGCTTAGCTCTTGTTTTTAATGTACTGGATTGAACCTAGGGCCTTCACTCCAAGCTGTACTCCCAGGCCTTGTTACGTTTTTATTTTGAGACAAGTTTTTACTGAGTCATTCAAGCTGGGTTCAACTTGCCTTGACCTCATCCCTCAGCTTTCTAGAGTGTTAGAGGCTTTGGAAGCATAAGACCCTGATTTGATCTCCCAGCACCACATAATAGTTCCATGTGGGGTGCATGCCTGTAATCCTAGCATCCAGGAGACTGAGGCAGGAGGATTGCCATGACTTGTCGGCCACTACAACTACATAGTGTGTCTAGGGCCATGCTGGACTATAAAGCAAGACCCTGTCTCAAGGAAAGAAACTTAACCAATGAAAGTTTTAAATTTTAAATACAGTCAAGCTTCCATATTGATGTGCCACAAAACTCTGGCCAAAAACTCTGGCCAAAAACACTGGATGGAAAAAAATATTGCATATATATATACACATATATATGTATATGTATATATATACATACATATATATAGCATATATATATATATATATATATATATATATATATATATATATATGGGCTTTTTTCTTGTCATTATTCTCTAAACAAGGCAGAATCATTATTTCCAGAGCATTTATAATGCATGAGATATAAGTCATCTACAGATGATTTGAAGTACATTGGAGGATGTGGCTGGCTTTCATGCAAAATAGTATATCATTTTGTATAAGGCACTTTGAGCATCTGCATAGTTTGGTCTCTGTGATACTCTGGCACCAATTCTTCATCTATACTGTTAGATATTTGCTGGCTGGCAGGGCAGGGTGTCCGTCAGGTATTAGTTCCATCAAAGTCAATGAATGCATTTGCAGACGATTGAGGCAGGTTACAGAGAAGGCACCTTATTGGGATAAATATAGCAGGAAGAGAGAAAGTAGATGGGGGACCTGGAAATGAGAGCCACCACTGTGGCTGTCTATGGGCTTATACTGAGGAGCTGTCACAAAAACATATATGTATTTTTCAAAATGAGTATATGTGAAAGAGAACTAGAATGAAATTGAAAGTGTTCTCAAGGACCAAAGTAGCAATTTGAGCAATGTACTATAATTTAGTAGTGGATTCCAATCCAAAAAATAAAATAAATATCTGCAATGTAAGTTTATGACTGAGTATATAAACTAATAAAAGAGAAGGGACAAATCACAGATGAATTCCACATAGTAAAATTAGAAGGACTGAGACAACTAGGAAACCAACATTATAATTCTATAGTAATAGTTGCTGCAGGCAAATTCATTTGGTGAATGCTAAAATTAGTGGGCAGAATTTTAAGGAGAAGCAGCGTATTTGCATAGTCTCAGAGTATCAATCCTCATAATATTTATTAATTACCATGTCACCTCCTAATTGCTGTGGGTCCAAGAGATGAAACTTAATTACCCTTCTTTGATTGTGGTCTGGATTTAGTGACTCACTTTTAATGAATAGAACACGAGATAGAAAAAAAAAAATAAGTGATTTCACAGGAAAGAAATGTAGCTGGCTTCACCTTATCAAGGCAATCAAGTTTAGCATCACCCGCCTGAGCCACAGTGACATCAGATGGGTATAAATGTGTTAAGATGAGAAGGTCATATTATTGCTGTGGAATTACTCCTCAACACCATATTGTGAAAGAGGAGACAAACGCAAATTGAGAAAGAGCCCACATACTACCCGGCTGGTACTCTTCCAGTATATTAAAGTCATGAACAATAAGAAACCCTGAGAAAATACAAAAAAAAAAAAAAACCTGAAGGGCATGAGAAGCAATAATAACTAAATACAATGTTGTATCCTAGATTCATTCCTGAACAGAGACATAACAGTCGTGGAAAAGCTGGTCTCCTCTATTTGCTTTTCCTTGAAAGCATCTACCTTGCCTTGTCTTTTCTCTTGCCTAAGCACAAGACTTCCTGTAATGCTCTGGGAAGGGAGCACTGTGTGTCCTCAGTTAAGGTTATTTACTATCCACTGTGATCTCAAGTTACATTTACACATGCCAAAAGGTAGATGCCAAGAGAATGTTCTTTACATTAAATATTCTAATGACGTGAATATCTTCTTCAGTGATCAGTTTTGAAAAAATACCTAGTAGATCAATTTTGCCTCTGGCCAAATGTTGGTAAAGTAAACAAATTAGTGAATGATTGCAAAATAGTGCTCCTTGGTAATGCAGGATAGACACAAGTTTAAGGTAATGACATGAAAATATTGTATCTTGAGTACTGGAAAAACAACGTGGTTGACTCTCTGTTGAGAATATTGTATTTCTGTGTATGATTTGATTCTTCCTTATTTAATGTTATGGTTTGGCATAAGAAATGTGAAACATCCAGATGCTTATTATGAGCAGGACTATGTTTAGTGCCCTCCAGTGCAACTCTATTTTTAAATAAAAAGGGTAAATCTTAAAGGAGAGTCCTATCTTATATTTTCCCAGAAAGTAAAACCTAGCCTTTACCTGTTGCTGTGTTTTCTTCCTTATGACAAGTTACTAAAACTCCCTCAGTCTTTATCCTCATTTCTAAAGTACTAATTATAAAAGTATCTACCACGCAGTAATGCTGCAATTATGTGCACAAAGCTCTTTGAATATGCATGATTCAGGTTCACATAATTGTACTAACTTTTCCAAAATGATTAAGCCGCTTTCTTGGATAATTTTCTTCACTTGTTATCCCAGGTCAATCTTTTTTCTTCTTTTTTTAAAAAATATATCTGTTTTAGAAAGTAATCAACTTTCATAACAGAGTTGGGCGGGAAATACTGAGAGTTCTCCAAAAGCACAGTTTCCTTCTCCATCACAAACTGTAATCAAACACAGCAGGCTCAATTCTTAGTGAATGGGACCCAGGAAAACAAAGGCAGCATCAGGAGTGGATGAGGGTGTTGGTTGCAGGCAGGTAGGGGAACAGAGCTTCCAGAGTGGTGTGTTCTCTTCAAACAAAAGAAGCTAAGCTATGGTGATGTTGCCAGTCCAGGTAGCGACTACTTTAATTAATTTGCAATGTTGTCTTGACCAGCCCCCCCCCCATCACCACCAACACACACACACACACACACACACACACACACACACACACACACAGATTTTATCTGTCAGACTGGTTTCAAATAAATCCATGTAAGTTTAAAACTGCCCCCCAAACTCCAATAAGAGGGTAGAGACTCACAATCAATGGGACTCCCTGAATTTTTAGAGAAACAAGAAAGAAAACAACTCTGGATGTTGCCATAATGGCTACCTTTGGCTTTGTCTACTTGGAATTCTCCCAAATCTGCTGTTATGGTTCCAATTTAAAATGTCCCTCAAAAGACTTGTGTTTGGAAAGTGACTGGATCATGGAGGTGGTGGATTCATGGATGAGTTCAGTGGCTGAATGTGCCATTAGGATGTAGTGCCTGTTTGGAGGTTGGGGCGTAACCTGAAAAGTGTGTTCTTGTCCTCAGCTTCTCCCTTCTGTGCATTTTCTGGACACTAAGACATGAGTGACTTTCCTCCACCAGGCCTTTCTACCATGCAGTTTCTGCCTTTCAGCTGTCCAGCCATTGACTAAACCCACTGAAACTATGAGCCAAAATAAGCTTCTCCTCCTTTAAGTAATGATTGTTGAGTATTTTGTCCCAGTGATAGGAAAGCTTACTAATGCTTAACACAAATAAGTTATTAAATCTACTTCACTTTTGGGAATGTGTGCATCATTTCAGTTTCCCAAAAACTCCTTAATTTTAACCCAGTGTAATAGTAGGGCAGACTTGAAGCTGAGCATGGAAGTGAATTGGAAATATGAGAAGTATTTGACAATGAAGTAGCTATGTTCTCAGTTCCTCTCCAATTAAGCACACACATCTTACCCAACTCGTCATCCACCATTGAGCTGAGAATTTCTCAGGAATGCAGTTCATAACAGTTCCCACCCAGATGCCTTCCCGTTTTACCTTTAAGCCTCTTTTGTTGAGTGATCTCTCAGTGCCTACAGCTCCCAGGAAAACTATTTCTGCCTTTTTTTCATGTTACAAATACCAGGACTAATTTGGGGCTTAAAGAAATATCCTTGCATTTTTATGGGAGGAGAGAAAGAAAGTATTTTGTTTCAGTTAGAGCCTAATGCTTAAAGTTATGACTTTCAGCCACCAGTAGGCAGACAATTCAAAATATCTGTAAACATCTTAACAGATCACTCTTCATACAGATGAGCACCTAGTCCTCTTGTATTAAGCCAGTCCTTCTGGTTTTTCATAAAACCTCACGGTCCTCACTCAACATGATTCTCTTACTAAACTGGAGATGTAGTATAGCATGATGAGATATTGGTAGAGAATCAGAAGACAGAGTTTCAGTCCATTGTCTGTTTGTTTGTTTGTTTGTGTTTTACATTACTGAAGACTGAATCCAAGGGTCTGTGCACACTATGCAAGCACTCTAGTCCTAAGCTATGCATTCGGTCCTTTTCACTTTATTTTCAGGTCTCACTAAGTTGTCGGGGTTTGCTTTGAACTTGGGGCCTTCCTGTCTCAGCCTTATGAGCAGCTAGTATTACAGGAATGAATCACCATGCCTAGCCCATTGTCACTTCTTATCAGCAGACTTGACCTCTGTTTTCCCATTCTTGGGGCATGGTATCAATGAGTTATTCATTCCTTCAACTCATATTAATAAAATAGTTGAAAGCAGGAACAACCATACAGATATTTCAGAGCTGTGAAGAGCTGCTACTGAGTTGACACATGCAAACATTTCCCACCACCTTTGTGAATATAGCTAGTATTGTCCAGTATCTACTAAATGTTATAGAATTCGGTCTCTAAACAAAAGGCCCCCCAACTTGCTGCTTGTGTACAAAAGCTCCCATTTATTCTGCCCCAGGTTGTCATTACTGTCTCCCACCAAGATGACAGGACTCCAGATGTTGTTTCTCCTTTCTCGGATTGCATACCACCTCTGATGCTTCACTTTCAATCAGGCCTAATAGGCCCTAATTGCAAACATTATCGGTGCAAATGGTGCTGCTTCCTGATAAATGAGCTTCCGGTACAGGGTGTCCTGCCACAACATGCAGATGAGCACCGACAAAGTAGCATCACTCTGCAAATCACTCTTTGCACCTAGGACACCTGCGGTTGATGGTACCTGGCATGCCTCCTCGTTTCGGGTCATTTTGCCTCTTCAAGAGGTGGATCGTCATCAAAGAATACACTCTAGCACAATTGTATGGTTTGGTTTTACAAAGGGACCATTTTTAAAATAGTATGATTAATTCATTCCCAGTCCCCTGGCAAAGGCCGTCAAATAGTGCAGACAGAATATAGAACACTTTGGTGGCACTCATATGATCTGGAATGAAATTAGAGGAAGCATAAGACTGTGTGACTGTGTGTTGGCTACAGTTTGAGAATGAGTGCTTCCAGGATCGAAGGATTTGCACACATGGGGCTGATAGTGATAATTTTTTCATGGATTCCGCATGAATCCTTTGATTAATGTCCACTCTAAAAATTAAATGTATCTTTCCCACAGAATGTACTCTGCAAATTTTAAAGCTGGAGCATTTAGCCTCTCAACTTCACTGACATGTTAATACATTGCAGATGATTTTAAATAAACAGAAAGGCCAGGAATGGGGAGCTTGGGCCAAATATAATAAGTTCGCCATCCCTGAAACCTGGGGAAAAAATGAAAATAATGCCTTTGATCAAATTCATTTTGCAGTGGATGGATGATATGGAAGAGAGTAGTCAAAATTAGAACAATTATTTTCCTTGTTGAATTTGAAACCTACTCAAAGAGTCTCTTTTCCTTTTATTTCCTTTCTTTGTTGTTATTCTCTGAAGACAGAGCATTGCTATGAAATCCAGGCTGGTCTTAAAGTCGCTACGTATCGCAGGCTGGGTTCAAACCCACAAGTACTAAGCCTCCCAAGTGCTAAGATGAATTTGTACATCCAGCCTAGGAAGCCTAAGAACTTCTTTGATTCCAATAAGGCTGCCATCAAGGCAAGGCCCTGAAGGATCTACCTGCCTCTGGCAAGACTGGCCTTGAGCTCGTCAACACTGCAGCTTCTCCTTGCATCCAAGCCTTTATACATGCTGTCTCTATGCCTTGAACACTTGTCATGTTTCCTGCCAAGTTAGTACCTAGTTACCCTTCAGTGTCATTCCTCGATGGGCATCATCTCTGACACATTGTCTCCCCCTCAAGCTTCCATCATTTATTCCCTTAAATTAGCACTCTTGCTCACCACGTCTTTGCAAAGCTCTTCTCAATTGGGATAAGTTTTCAGCAGTGGTCTTCTCTACTGGTTCCTAACACTTAACGTGAGGTCTGATACATTTTAGGCACTAAATAAATGTTTGTCAGCATTAGTTGATTAAATATGAATGAATGAATTTAGGTTTATATGTGTGTGAGGAGGGGGAATTTGGGGTCAAAACTAGAAGCTTTACATTGAGCTACAACCCCAGCCCTCCAAATAGAAATCTTTTTGTAAATTCTTTGGTTTTAGTAAGCCACAAAGTTGTCTAGGCTGGACTAGAATTTGCAGTCCTTTTACCTCAGCCTGTCCATTATGCCTGACACACTCAGTTATTCTGATACAACTTTACAGGAGGCACATGATTTGATACCAAGAAACTGTTGACTTTAGAAATATTAGTATAACAAAAGAGGGATTCCCAGGCAAATATTTTGTGACCAGAGACTCAAGGGTAGACTTGGTTTAAGAGGCAATACTGAAACAAAATGCCCACAATTCTTGCTGGCCCATTACTACACCAATCCTCAAGACTAAAAGAAAGTTGTTTTCCAGTAACATAGTCTGTACATTAAATCATGCTCTCTCATCATTTGTCATTTTCTAAAGAACTAAAGGAATCCAAAATCAGATATACTGAAAGAAAATCAAATGTATGAAATACCAGTGAAATGTAGAAATCTCAATTTAAGTGAACTGTTCATCAAGGTGGAATGGAAGGCTAGGAAAATACACAAGAAGCACTGATTTCCATGGGTACAGGCTACATCAAGACCCCTGCAGGCAGCTTAGCCAGAGTCTTGTGGGAAAGGACCAGTGAACAAAGAACTTGCTCAACAGATTGGGATAGTGGCATGGTTTCTTTATACAAAAAGCAGTCAGCATGCCTAAGCACAGTTATTCCAAAGTGCCTAGTGCTGTGATTCCCATTACTGACAGTAGCCAGGATAGGATATGATAAACTACACAGCAATAACAAATAAAACCTGAATTCTTAATGGTTGACAGAGCACAATTGTTATATCCCTCTTCATCCATTGGGGGTCCTCTCATCTTTTGGCTGAAAGGTTAACCAGAATATAAGGTAAAGAAACCAACTCAGAAGTAAAAGAGATTTCTTCTACTTACAGCCCATTGGGCAGCACTTATCATGCAGTGAAAGTAAGTGTAAATTGAATAAGAAATGAAGAGGAAAATATGAATATGGGTACTAACAGTCTCTGTCATAATATATTTTGATTTTATCAAGCAATTCTGCCTTTTGACATATTGCCTGAATATTTGGCCTTTTAACAATTAGATTTAACCCAGACATTTTAAAAATGTACTCTCACAAAACTACAGCCTTGCATTTATATTCTTCAGCATTATCCTCCAGGATATAGTTAAAATATTGTGTGACTTATCTCCTTCTACATAAACTATGTCAAAACTTAGCAGCTGGAAACAACAGATATTTATTATCTCACGGTTTCTGTGGGCCAGGAATGGGAAATGGCCAAGTAGGGAAACTCTTGGTAAGGTTTGTTAGAAGGTTGTAGGCACACTGGTACTGGGGGAACTCTACAAGTTCATCCATCATTATTTGCAGGATCCGGTTCCTCACAGTTTGTTGGATTGAGGGTCTCCGACCCTCTCTGTAGGAGGGTCAGCCATCAGTAACTACCCAAAGGGCACTTCTCAGGCAAGTGCACAAGGTAACAAGTGGAAACCACCATTTGGTAGCTATTGTGGTTTGAATCTGGAATGTCCCCAAAAGTCTCATGCATTTGGATGTTATAGATTATCAATTGAACCATGCGCTGTTGGGAGATTGGGGCCTAGATAGAGAAATGGATTGCAGGCATGTAGATTGGATTACAGGCGTGTGGTGGAGGCTTATCATACCTTCCACACCTGGATCCAAGAGGGGCTGATCACTGGGATGGGACCTGAAAGTATATATTGTCTGTTGCCTTCCTCTCGGAATAGATGAGATTGGACTTAATGGGACTTGGCTTCCCATTTGTAATGTCTTGAGGAGCTGCCTCCATCTCTGCCTCTGCTATGTGCTTTCATTGCTGCTGGCTGCCCCCAAGTGAACTGTGACCTTCTGAAACTGTGAGCTAAAATCTACTCTGCCTCCTCTAAATTTGTAGTTGTCAAGTATTGAGTTACAGCTATGAAAAAGTAGCTAAGACAGTTGCGTAATAAGTGATATATATATATATATATATTCCTATTCAAATCGTTAGTCTCACCAGATCCAACCCTGCAACCATAGAGGACCAAGATCCCTCACGCTTGTCACCATGACTGAGCACAGAGTGCTGAAAGGTCTTACTGCAGCATTTAAAGACTTGTCCCAGTAGTGATGGGCAACGTTCCACTCTCGACTCACTGGCCAGAGCAACTGAATCGCTTCCCAGCCACAAGAAGTTGGGAAGTCCAAATTTTCCATCTGCCCAGCATGAAGGGAAATTAAAAATGCTTACAAACAACACACTAATCATCAGCTAGTGCTGTGAGACAATCTTCGATTTCTGTTTCCAACTTGAAGGTCAAACAACCCTATTAACGTATTCAAATATGGGTTTATAACAGTAGCTAAAGTTCTTTCCTCACTTCCCCTCGTGTTCTTGGATTAGTCATCCTAATTGCTCAATCCTGCCAGTCCCTAGGTTTGGCGGAAGCCTCGGCATATTTTCTTTTATTACTCACAATTTCAAATAATGTCTTACTATAGTATTTGTGCAGTCTGGTAAATGGGGCCTTGTGTTTCTCAGTTTCTGTTGTGTGGACAGTTTATTCATGTATTTAGTCATGGAGATTGAAATCAGGACTTTACACATGCTGGACAAGTACCCCATCACATCCCGAATCCTATTGCCAGATCATTAAGTGCCTAGTCTGGGCTCAAACTTGGGTTTCTCCTTCCTCACCCGCCAGAGTGCTGGGATCACACACACATGGGCCACCACACCAGCTGACATGCTGCTGGGAATCGAACCCATGGCCTTGCACTTGGTAGGCAAGAACTTCCAACTGCTAGCTATACTCCCGGCCCAGAGTGAATATTTTTAAGCAGACCCAGATTGTATAATTTCCATTTATCAGTTCCTCTGTTTCCTCCAGTATCTCCCAAAATACTTTGAATAAAAACCCCAAATTTCTCAATGACCTGGTATCTGGCTACACCTCCAGCTATTTTTCTTAACCTTCCTCCTCTGAGCTTGAACCAGCAGTGTCCTCACTGCTCCTTTCAAGCAGAAGCCTTATGACCTTCACCCTCATACAAACCTTATGCCTTTCACCCCTATACAAACTTTGTGACTTTCACCTTCCTATAAGCCTCATGTCCTTTGTCCCTCAACAAACCTCGGGACCTTCATCCTCACACAAGTGTTACGACTTCTGTTTGTCTCCCTTGTGCATCTTTCCCAGGGGCTTGGAGGAAGACCTTGCCTTCATTGCAATTTCAAATACAACTTTCAAAGCCCACAGCGATGCTTTCCTGAGCAGCCTTTCACTTCTTTTCTCTGTAAATTCACTATAAATTCATTCATTTATCCTTCCTGCTAAAATGAAAGCTTTCTGAAAGCAGGAACTTTTAGTTGCCACTGCATTCCAGCACCTATTGATAGAATGACAGATAAAACTCTGTTAAAAACTAGGTGAACCTAGAAGACTCACTGAGAGTAATTTTAGAGGAATTCAGTTTTCAAGGAAAAAGCCAGAAGGACAAGATCTTTCCCCCGCTCCTGCACTGTAAACCTTTTAACCTTAACAAGGTATCATGGTGCATAATAGTCTTTAAAGTAGCTGTTATTAAAATTGAAGCAAAATGTCAAAATTGAAAAGAATGGCTGCTCTTTGTTCTTAAGTAGTTTAACTGTGTTTGTGTGTGTGTGTGTGTGTGTGTGTGTGTGTGTGTGTGTGTGTGTGTGTGTGTGTGTTTTGAGCCAAGATCTTTCCGTTAGCCTAGCTGGCCTTGAACTTACTAGCCCCAAATGACGTCAGAGTCACTATCTTCTTGCCTTAGTTTTCTGAGTGCTGGGACTACAAGCCTGTCTGTGGTGCCCGGCTTATAATAAAATATTCTTCTCAGCTAATATATTCTAGAAAAAATTAAAAATAACCAACTAATTAACCAACCAGTCAAACAAACAAAAATAACCATGTAATTGCATTGAAGTCTGGCAAAACATTTTGAAAGGCATAAAGAGATTGGAAATTTGGAACTGCTCCTTTCTGACTAACCTATAAGCAGAGTAGATGTGAAGAGACCTCTTAGGGGAACTCGTCTAATCCTGCAATCTAACAGCCGCATTGCTGAATTCCTTTAAAGAAATGAACTTTAAAATCCCTCATATCACAGCAGGAGCCCAGAGGAGCAGGCAGGCTTCTAGTGCACCTGCCTGATTCCCCCTCTTCCGCCATGACAGGAAGCCCTCATCAATCACAGAAGCCTTTCCCTCAGCCCCACAGTCTTCAGCAAGTTTCTCCACAACTGTCAGCTCACTAGACAACTTTTATTTGTCGTTGTTCTTTATTATACATATTCATGAGTTTCAGGCAGAATTACCAGAGACTGGGAAAACACAAATAGGTACTTTTCTCTGCTGCCTAAAGTGAGAATAATAGGCCTCAGAGTTCAATATGTATAAATTTAAAACCCAGAAATTAGTCTTTGTTACTTTACCCCCTTCATTTGACATAGTGGTCATCATGTGGGGAGGGGAGATACGAGATCCAAGCTTTTCTGGGGAAAATATAATCCCTTATACAAGGGAAGAGTACACTCTGGCTCTTGAGTACATCTTCTTAGATGTTTCAGATCATAGCAATGAATAGGATCTGTATTCAAACCAACTCAGATTCCTAAGAATTTAGAGTCTGACTATATGGAAAATTGATTCCCAAATAAAAATAGGTTATTAAAAGATGGATGAAAACTAAGATTCCCAATGGCTGCTGGAGTTAGAAATGACACTTCAGGGACTGGAAGAATCACACAGTAGGTCGAGTACTTGCCTAGCAAGTGCCAATCCCGGAACTCATTGCCCAGCACCACATAAATCAGGGGTGGTGGTACTTGCCTGTAATCCCAGCACGTGAGCGGCCAAGGCAGGAGGACTGCTGCTAGTTCTAAGCCAGTCCGGCCTCATAGTGAGATCAAGACCACCATGGGATTTAAAGTGAAACTCTGTCTCAAAAAATTAGACTTCATACTGGCATAAATACTTATAAATAAATAATGATTACTTAAGGGACCTGATATTTCAGATGCAACTAATACAAAATTCTCAGAATAACTAAGCCAACTCTCCTCTAGTTATTTTTGAAATTTCTTTGAAAAAAGTACATGAAAATCTGTAACAGGTAAGTGTAACAGCATATTTCACATCCATAAGAGGATCGTTTTGCAATTTTTAATGTGTAACAATAATAAGTGGCAATTAATAATAAACCTTACTCTGTTAGAGCTAGTCCAAGAGGATGGACTGAGTGATGGACTTAGTGATGGCTTGAGCACAACTAGTCTGAAAATACAAAATGCAAAATTTTGAGTGTTAACATGGTGCCACAGTGGACAGACAATTCCACTTTTGGCTTCATATGACAGGTCACAGTGAAAACGAAAGTACATTAAAAATACTGTATGAAGGGGCTGGAGGAATGGCACAACAGTTAAAGCACTTCTCTTGCAAGTGCAGGGTCCTGAGTTCGATTCCCCACTGCCACATAAAACTGGGCATGGCGGTGCACACCTGTAATCCCAGCACTTAGGAGGCTGAGGCAGGCAGACTGTCCTGAGTTCAAGCCAGCCTGGGCTACAGAGTAAGACTGACTCCAAAAAAAAAAAAAAAAAAACTGTATGAAATTCTGACACATGTTTAATTTGTATGTGAAACATAAAAAATCTTGTGTTTGGGTCCCATTCCCAAGATAATTCATTATGTATATGCAAATATTTCAAATTCCAAACCCTGAAATCCAAACACTCCTGGTCCCAAGAATTTTGGATAAGGGTAATCAACTTGTTTAGCAACTTCAGAGCGTCAAGAATTTTGGATTTAAAAGAAAATAAAATAAAACCTTCATTACCAGATTTTTCAGGTATATGCCATGACCTCTTCCTCCTGTGATTTTAGTGTGATGAAGTCTTATCTATGCAAAAGAAATGTTTAAATACGCTGGTTACTGAAAGCTAATCTAGTGCAATGGGAAATATTCCATTAAACAGCTGAGGTTTCTACAGAGTAAAATGAAATCCTAGTCTGCCATCTAGAGGATTTGCAGTAACTGGCTAGAAAATAATTTGTTCACAACACCTGAAGCTTAAAATAAAAAGCTGTTTCTGAAAAGGAAGAGGGAGGGCGTTGTGAAAGCTGCCATATTGTTCTTTGTTACTGGACAGATCTTATCACATGCAACAAAACAATTTCTTTCAAAAAACACTTTCAATAGCCGTGGTTTAGACATACATCAAGTGGAGTTTTTACACAGCTTCGCGTTTTTGGCTCCATCTGCTCAAGATTTGAGCCACTAGCAAAGGCAGGGCTCCGGCTCTGCATCCACTCCCAGCACTTGTCCAGCCACTGCAGCATGAGAGCATGGCCCTTGCTGTGCTGTGGTGTTATGGCTTACACATGCCACACAGGATCAGCGTAGGTATGTTGAGGTACCCAACCTTGACTTCATTGATCCCAACTGTCCGTCTTTCAAATATTGCAATTGAGTCTCTCGTGCTGTCCACCGAAGGTCTTAGTGTGGATTCCTTCAGCAAATCCTCGTAGCTTGAGCCTGTATGAACTTTCATCGTTTCCCTGTGGTCTGCTTGTGTGAAACTCACATTTACACTTCTCTGGAGTTCTTCGCTAACCATTAAACGTCAAGAAAGTGAGAAGCAGAGCAACAGAGTAAGAAATATGCCTCCGCTGTACTTGGTCATGAGTCTACCGATTCTGGCCCTTCATGGCACAACGCAAGCCAAGAGAGGGGAAAAAAATGAGAAAGACGAAGAGAAAAGCAAAATATAAAACACCCTCTTTGCTGTTGGCCTATTTTATTGCTAATGTTTCATATTATACTGTGATCGTTTGCATTGTAACCTGTCAGAACTTTTTAAAATTTTCTAGATTTCCTTGGTTAATGTGTACCTATTATTAAACAACATTATAAAAATGCAATGCAATGGCTCACACTTAACAAAATATATGCCTTCAATGATATAAAATCAGTACACAAAAATCAATAGTTTTCCTCTACAGCAATAGTGAAAACACGGAGAAAGAGATCAGTAAAACAATCCCCTTTACAGTTACCTCAAAGAAAATTAAATACCTAGAAATCAAATTAACAAAGAAAGTGAAGGAGCTCTATATTGAAAACTGTAGTACTCTGAAAAAGAAGTGGAAGAGAATTTTAGAAAATGGATCAAAATAGCCATATTACTTAAACTGACAGAGACTCAGTGCAATCCCAATCAAGATACTAACAGCTTTTTTCATAAAACTAGAAACAATTAGGCAAAAAGTTGTATGGAATGAGAATAGACCCAGCATAGCCAAAACAATCCTAAGCAACAACAACAACAACAAAAAAGCAGGAGGTATCACAATACCTGATAACAGATTATATTACACAACAACGGTGCTAAAACAACATGGTATTGTCACAGAAACAGACAGGTGGATCAGTGGAACAGAACCGAGGACACAGAAACACCCCCAAGTATCTTTCACCATCCGACCTTTCACAAAGGGGCTAAAAACATACACTGGAGTAAAAGATAGCCTCTTTAACAAATGGTTCTGGGATAATTGGTTAAACACATACAGAAGAATGAAATTAGACACACAACTTTCACCATGCACCCAAATGAAATCAAAATAGACCAAAGATTTGGACATTAAAATGGAAACACTGAACTGAATAGAAGAAAAAACAGGCAAAACCCTTGAAGACAAGGCGTAGGCAAGGACTTTCTTAATAGAACACCCAAGGTACATGAGATAACACCAAGAACCAACAAATGGAATTCTGTGAAATTCCAAAGCTTCTGCACAGCAATGGAAACAATGAACAGAGTGAAGAGAGCACCGTGGAACAGGAAAAAAATACCTGCCGGCTAATCCTCGGACAGAGTTCTATTATCGTGAATATACAGAGAACTGAAAAAAATTAGACCCTCCAAGATAAAGGACCCAATCAAAAAAAATGGGAATTTGAAACAAACAGTTCTCAGAAGAAGCCAACAAATGTATGAAAAAATGTTCAACATCTGTAGCCATCAGAGAAATGCAAGTTAAAAAAAAAAAAAAAAAAATATATATATATATATATATATATATATATATATATGCTTTGAAATGTTTTATTTCCTACCTTATTATAGTTATTTAAATTCATAGATGCAAAATATATGTCATATTTGATGCTGTGTATGTTCAGATTTTTTATTTTCATCTTTCATCATGTCTTCTTGTGTTTATTTTATATTTGGTTGGGATTTTGTTTTGTTTCTTTCAAGCCAGACAGGGGATATGAGCAAAAGGCAGTGAAGTAAAGAGATACTCAGTGTGAAATCTGGTCAGGAGTTAGACAGTGTTCACTGGTGTAGCCATGATGGAAGATGCTAAAAAAAAATCCAGAAGTGCCCTTCTTTTTGTCTCTGAGGTCTTTCAGTTTCCTGAATAGAACCGCCTCTTTTTTTTTTTTTTTTTTTCCATACAGGATTTGTAGCGCAGGTTGCTCCTGAACTCACTATGTTGGGATTAAGGCTAGCCATTGCCTCGCGGCACATCTCCTGCCTCAGCCCCAAATTCAGGGCCTTGTGCTTACTATGTTAGTGCTTTAGCTACTATGCTATCCGTCCAGCCCCAAGGTACCTTCTTGAATATCATTTGAAGCAGCCAGTTTCTCTGGGTCTCCTAGCCCTGGTAAGCTTATTTTCTCCCCCTCATCCCCTCATTATGGCTGCAAGGGTTTGTTCTGTAATCTCAGTTCTCTTATATATCTAAGCAGGGCAGCTATGGCATTAGTTTCTTCATTAGACCTTGTCATCCAGATCTGAGATTCTGTCTCACAATGTGCACGTCAACTCCCCATGCTTCCTACCATGAACTTCAGCCAGATTTCTTTTGAGATTTCCCACTTCTCTATCAAAATGTTCCTTCATATCTTCATTGTCTTATTTACCTCAGGGAGCTTTTTACTTGGGTCTTCTATACACTTCGTGTTCATTAGGATCATTGTTTGCGGAGGAAATTCCTCTTCCATTCTACTGATCATTACTTGGATTTTCTTAAGAATGTCTTGGTGGTACATGCCTATAATCCCAGCACTCAGGAGGCTGAGGCAGGAGGACTGCTGTGAGTCCAAGGTCAGCCTGGGCTGTCTTAAAAAAAGAGAGAGAGAGAGAGAGAGAGGATATTCCATTTGACCCAGCTATACTTCTTTTGTCTTCTGAAGGAGTTGAAGTCATCATGCATGAAAGATACAAGCATACCCATGTTTCTAGCAGCACAACTTATATTAGCCAATTCTTGGAAGAAGCCCGTGTGTCTATCAACAGACGAATGGATAAAGAAGAGGTGGTGTATTTACACAAGGGAGTACTACTCTGTCATAAAGAAAGATAAATTTGTGTCATTTGTAGAAAAGATGCACCTTGAGACCATTATGCTTAGTGAAATGAACCAGACATGGGTTAACCATTGCATGATTTCTCTAACATGAGAAAACCAAACCATAAACTAAGTAAAGTAGAGATGATATAAAGTGATAAGACAGATTTTGTGGAGAGGAAAAGGGGACAGGGCAGGGGAATGGGCCGAGGAAAGGGATGTAGTACATAAATGAAAAAAATATATACAGTGTCACATCAAAAAAAAAAAAGAAGGGTGGTTGGTTTTCAGTTTATCCCGTGATTTTTCTTCTTGATAATGAGTGATGACTTTCAAGTTGTTTGGATGTTGGACGAGAACCAGAAGTCTTTTCAAGAACTTAAAAAGAAATCTTATTCCAAGAAGGCTGCTTGAAGGAGTGCCAGTATTACAGAAAGTCAATGCATTCCAGCCATATAAAACAGATAGTTTTGAAGGATAAAATATAAGACTCTATACAATTTTCTTCAATTAGCTGGCTTCATGAATTTTGATTCATACAGCATCAGGCCAGAATGTTAATGTTTTTGACCAAACACATTTAGGAAGCTGCTGGAACAAAACACCAGTTATGACTTTCTATTTGGTTTCCAAGATTCAAAAAGAATTAGAGTTGGAATATGTCACTGAAGCAAGATGAGCTATGCTCCAAAGCTGATTTCTTTTATACAGTTTGTATAGTAGAAGGATTGCTGTGTGTTTCTTAGAACCTCAAACTTTCCTGTGCTTTGGAAACATCTACAGGTACTTCTGAAAGACTTCCCAGGCTGCACCTTTGGAGATTCAGTAACCCTGAAACTGATATTTTGACCAATGCTTACCAGGTGATTCTGATGTGTGTGGGCTACTGACCCACCATAAAGGAGATATGGAGGGAGAAATTAGTGCACTTAACATCAGAGCACCTGATTTAGAGTTCTAGCTCAGCCATTTAGCAGATGAGCCTGTGGATCATATATGAGAATTTGAGTGTAAAGATACAACATTTATGCAATTATAGTAACATTTATAAAACAACGAATGTATTTTGAGCACCAAGAGCTCTTCCTCACTTACTTGATCTGTTCAGTACTCCAGAAGAGGATTTGAATAAATGGAGGCACAAAGGAGTTACAACATACTCAAAGATAAACATCTACACAGGGCAAGAACACAGATTCGTCGTGATTGGCTCTGCCCAGCACTTGAAAGTACCCAATACTAGAACTCATCCAGGAGATCAGTCAACATCATTTATTCAATAGTTGTCAACTCTGTGACCTAATTGGGTCTCCATTCCACACTAATTACTGAGTTTACAGATTCAATTTATCATTTCAATTTTACTGTTAGAGAAATTCATATTGATTTTAGTAGCAGCTTCATGAATTATGCATGCCTGTCCAAATTATGTTTTTCTGAAACTGTCCTTGAACCTATACCTGGAATAATACGTTCACTAACTCTGATGTGGAGTATGTAGACGCAGCTGAAGCTGCATTCACAACACCCCACGGCACAGAAAGTAGGAGACCTGTCGTAACAGGCTTACGGTGGTGCTTGGCTCACAACATGGCTGTGATGCTGTGATCCACATCTATATTCATGTTAAGGTACCATCAACCCACGACTACTCTTCTCCTTTACACACACACTCATGGTCTCACTTGCTGCCCACCTGACTCTTTGTGGGCCAATCGTAGAGCTTCTCTAACATTTATTTTAGCTCACATTCAGAAGATCTCACTCTATTCATGGGCATCTGACATGGGCAAGAACATATTTCTTTTCTTCTCTGATTCTAAAGCAGGAGAAAATGAGTTTCTGGCAACCGGATATCTGCTGTAGGAAGGGGGGTGGGCGGGAAGCCTACTACTATTGGTAGGACAGAATGGAGCAGTGACGACCAGAGTGGAGGGGCAGAGACGAGAAGAAAGTCCATCTGGTGCTCACATTCCTGGATCTGTTGTTCATTGAACTAGATGCATCCCTTGCTTTTCTAAGATTTATTTATGGCAAACAAAGCTGTTCTTTTGCTTTCTTATAAATGTTCAGGTTTTCTGTCATTTGCAACCAAAGATATTGATACTGGGCATGGAAACGGGTTTCTCTAAAGATTGGCTGGTGAGCAGGGTCCAGTGGCGTAGACCTGTAATTCTAGCATCCTAGGAAACTGAGGCAGAAGGATTCCAACTTCAAGCCTTGCTCAGGCAACTTAGTGACCTAGCAAGACCCTGTCTCAAAATAAACAGTTTTAAAATGGGTGAGGAATGTAGCTCATTGTGAAGACCCTGAGTTTGATCTCCAATTCCATAAGAAAAACAAGCAAGCAAGAAAGAAAGATGGAAAAGGGAAAGGGAAATGGAAAGAGAAAGGAAAAGGAAAAATTGGCAAGTAAAAGTTAAGACTGAAGAAAACAAACAAAAACAATACAGTCATAGTTACTATCTTGTTGGTAGAATACCCAACATCCACAACTTAAGGAAGGAAAGGTATATTTTAGCTCATATTCAGATCTCAGTTCATTCATGGGCATCAGACAATGACGGAGGTACATGGTGGAGGCCAAGCAGGAGAGAAGCTGTTTACATGGTGGCAACAGGAAGCCACGCACCAGAGGAAGGGCAGAGTGAGCATAAACCCTTCCATGCCATGTCCCCATGATCTGCCCCTTCCAACCAGTCTCCTTCCTAACAGAATGTGAAATCCACATATAACCCATAATATCCAATTATATGAGGCTTCTGGGTACACTCCATACCAAAACCATAACCAATACTGAAGTTCCATCTTCTTCCAGTAAGAATGTCTATTACCGAGCACTCAAAAAAAGAAAAAAAAAATGCTGGCGAGACTGTGAGAAAAAGGAACTCTTCTACATCATGGATTATGGGACTATAAACTGATATAAAACTGATATAATCGTCATGGATAGCAGTAAAGAGATTCCTCCAAAAACTGAAAACTGATACTCCAGTGGACCCAGGTAAACATTTGGGTATCTTTCTGAATGACTTAAAGACATCACATAGCAGTAATAACATGCATACTCATGCTTAGAGCAGCACAATTCACCATAGCTAAACCTTGGACGCAGCCAATACATCCATCAACAGCTGCATGGATAACGAAAATGTATATATATAGAACAGGGTACTATGCTGGCATAAAGAATGATAAATTTGAGACATTTGTATTATAGAAAAAAATGGATGCACCTTGAGACCATTATGGTTAGTGAAATTAATGAGACATAGAAAGTTAAATATTGCATGGTTTGTATAATATGACAAGCCCAAACCATAACTACAAGAGTAAAATAAACAGAAAGAGACCGAGAGATTTTTGCAGAGAGAAAGAGGGCAGGAAATTAAGAGGTAAATGGGGAAGGGAAGTAAAACTAATGCCAGTGCAATATGTACATGCACCAGTTCAAGTTGAATGTAATTATTCCATATTGCAAATACATACTAATAAAACTGAGTTTGAAGAGAGACACCAGCAAGAAAAACTCATCAGTTCTGAATATCCCATAAAAAAATTCAGAACAGGTCAATTTTTTCACTTAGTTGTCTGAAGACAACTGCAGTGGTTTGGATCTGGAGTGTCCCCCAAAAGCCTCATGTTTCTATGGATACTGTGTAGGGTGGGGATGTGGGACTAGCTGGAAGGGGCGGGTGCTTAGGGCTTGACTTGGAAGGACGTGTGCTGGTTCTGCCCTTCCTCCTAGTTCTTTGTTTCACCGTGCTGTAAGAATCTGCCTCCTGGAGGCCCCACTCAAACCCTGCCATATGGTTCCACCATCTTCCAGCTACCCTTCTGTGAAAGGACTGACACCTTCTGAAACTGTAAGCTACGATAAATCTTTCCACTCCGCATGGTGGATGTCGGGTGTTGAGTCACAGCAATGAATAACTAAAACAAATGAGGAAATGACTTCGAGTATACACAAAAGAAATTAAGCTCAAAATTATGATAGCTGCACTAACTTGCTGTGGCTGCCTGAATTAGCTTGCCTCGGCTGTTGGACCAAAGTCCCATAAACTGGTTGGCTAGAATAAGAGAAACCTGTTGTCTCTGACTTCCTGGGGCTGGAAATGCAAATCAACACCCTGACTGAGGTGATTTCTTTGATGGCTGCGATGGACGTGGCCCAGGCCACTTTTGTTCAGTTGCAAAGTGCCGCCTTCTCATCATCTTCCATCTGTGCACCTGTCAAAATTTCTCCTTCTATAAGGATGCCTGTCATGGGGCCCTGAAGACCACAAGCAAAAACCCCTGTCTTCACGGTGCTTTTGGACTACAACAAATCTAAGGAGAAACAAGTCAATGCCTAATCGTTGGTATAAACCCAGTTCTGACAATCCTGTAACATTAATAGAATGTTACTGTTCAATGCTACAAATTGCTCATAAATGATTTTTTTTTCATTTTAAAGATATTAAATTGTCGACCAAAAATTCAGCTTTCTCAGGCCAATCACTCTTTATGTCTTGGTCTTCCTTTTCCACTGTTCTCCCTAAAATCTTACGTCTTAGAAACATGATGAGATATGCTCGTCATATGACTTTAATTGAAATGTCTTGAGTGTTGCAAGTAACTCTTCAGCCTACTAACTTAGCCCCAACAAACAGGTCTTTGTCTTATATTACAATTGTGATCTTATATTTAATCCAATAAAAGTCTTTGGCATGTTCGTTATGTTTTTACATCCATCCGATTTGTGTTTCTCCCACTAGATTGTAACCTCAAAGAAAGAAAGATGTGTTGGCATCTTAAATCATTGTACCCACAAAGCTTAAACAGAAAAGGGGCTCACTTACTACTGGTGAATGTATTTTCTTTTACCTGTATTCAGTGCCAGAGGCTCCAGAAAGTGGGAGCTCCAAGCCTCTGCCCCCCCACCAGATTGCTTCTTCTGACAAGAATGTGGGTCCCAGAGAAGGCTGGTAACAACCCTAACTCCACTTGCAGGCACTTGGCTGTGAAACACCATCTTGAGTACTACGTGGGCAGCAGCCATAACCTTAAGCAGCTGGTCATCTCTGGAGAGCAATACCAACCAACCGACAGTGAGAATCGGTGTGCACGTGCTCACTTTAATTTCATACACTGCAGTTTAGTAAGTCACGTGTTCACAAAAGAGAAAGGAATAAAGGAGAACCCGGACTCATCCTCCCTCGTGACAAGATCCTTTCACCAGGTAAGGTAACACATTCTTATTTTCTGGGAAGCGAGTAACTATTTCATACTGGCAAAATGGTAAATCAAAATAGATCTCTCATGCTGCCATGAGGCCCACTGTCTGACTGTTGTCATTTTCATTGAATATACACTTTAGTATGATAGCGAGCACATCGCTGCCTGCTTGTTTTGTGAGCTGCCGTGGTGTGGTCAGTCTATGAAATAATTACACTGGGCCTGATGTGGTGAATCAGAGAGGATGTTTGACGTGTTAGTATTTACACCAGACTTCACGAGCACCAAAAAGCCTCGTAGCTGGTTTATTCTCTTCTCTGAAGACCACTCAGTATCTCACATTTTCATGAGACAGTGTTTTAATCAAATGAAGCATGTTTTTCCTCTTTTAAAAAAATATATCCCAACCTTGGAAATATACCAAAAACTATGTGCTTTCAAAATTGTAACAGGGACTGACAATAAAATTCACTTACAGACTGCCTGAGGTATTGAAATAGGCCTCTTCATCTTATTTTAAAAAAAAAAAGACTTTTGTAGGAAGGAAATGCATAATTTACTCAACTATTTAGTACTTGAGCCAAGACTTACATGTGGACACTGGTAAGTCCGCAGTTTTTTTCAGATGTGTACTCTTTTGCAACCTATATTTTAAATCATGATTTAAATAAATTTTTGACAAGCGTTGGCTGTATGCTTTTATGAAGGGTGTTTTGTTTTGTTAGTACTTGGGATTGAACTCAGGGCCTGGCACATATACACAACTGGTCTACCACTGAGGTACTGAGGTACATCTCCAAAACTTTGAGATCAGCAGTCTGTTCCATTAAAAAAAAAAAAAAAAAATTAGTTCAGGACCAGCCTGGGCTACAGAGCAAGACCCTGTCTCAAAAACAAAACAAAAACCACTTCTATGAAACAACGGAATTCCGTGTTTATCCAAAAGAAATCAAATGTTTACACATGAATAAGAACAAATATTCTTGCAGCTTCGTTTATCATAGTGAGTTAGAAACAAGCCAATGTCCACCATAGGTGAGCAGATAAATTGCAGTACATCATGAGACAGGATGCAAACTATCGCTACACAAATCATGATGGAAAAATTCTAATTATGTTGACTGATTATGTACAATTCTAACAATACAATCTTTAGCAACAGGAAGCTATAGTTCTGGGCATAAGGAATGGGGCAGAGGGAGGATGACAAAGTATACTTAGAAATATTTTGATAAATGTTACATAGATTGTGAGTTTTATGGATGTACAGACTTCAAAACTTTGTAATCTGTACATTTTAAGCATGTACAACTTAATGTGCTAATTATACCTAGATAAAGCAGTTTAAAAAACAGGCAGGATGTAATCTTTTTGGTTCCTGGTATGCTTTTTGAGCCAGGATCTCACTCCGTAGCTAATCTAGTCCTCCATCACCTTGGAGCTAAGGCTGGCCTCAAACTCACATCAATCCTCCTGTCTAAGCCTCCTGAGTGATAGGATCAAAGGTATACACCACCATGCCAATTATGTAGTGCTGGGGAATTGAACCCAGGACCCTGTGCTTGCTAGGCAAGTACTTTAACTCTATGCTATTCCTCTAGCCCGTCTTAGAATCTTCTGGAAGAAATCCGAGTGTTCTGCCACATAGTGCAACTATTGAGGCACGTGAAATCCTTGTCTTTCTATACTAAATTTAACTCTGCACATGCATACAGATTTTCACGTGGATACATTTCATAAAATTTTAAAAAGGGTCTGAAAACAAAATGGTAGTTAAAATCACTTTTATTAAAATTTAATAATGAAAATTTGTTACCTTAATTACTAGATCACCCCTCAACTTTTTTCTTAATAGGAACATAACTTAAGTGGACAAAATGTGTAGATGACCCAAATCATAGCCCAACTCAGGTGTGCACCACCCCCTGCCATCATCGTCCTGCTTCCAGGGAGTGTCTTTCTCTGGGAAATGCATCTTCCAACGTTCTCAGCTGTTCAGATGACTCAAACTAGCCCAGCAAGTAACGACTCTGGGCCATGTGGAACTGGCTGCATGAATATGCCAATGTGTCCTCTCCCTTGTGCAAGCCTAAGAAAGGACACTTGGACCTTCTCTGCATGTGGACTAAGAAGCAAAGCCCATTACTCCAAGCCTAAGGAGATGGGCAGGGGAAAGGTGCCTTCTTGGTTTCGCCTTAGTGTTCTACCCTTTGGAGCCAGTCTCGCCAGGAAATCGACTGCTGTATTCTCAATCTTAGGTTTCGTGAGAACCTACCATGCCCCCCCATAGCTGTATCCTCCTCTTCTGACTGCTCAGGTGAGTTCCTAAGACTTGTAACAAAACGGACTGCTAAAACAGATTTTAGCTTTGAAAGAAAACACTGGGCTCATTTCATATTGGAAAAGTAATTATTTATTATGACAAAAATAAAACTGTTGACTGAAAACAAATATAGGTTACATTATATTGCACCATGATTGCAAATAAGCCAAAACTTATCTAGAAGATGAACATTCCAGAGCAAACAGCATCGTTTCACTGGGTAAGTAGGCATGCAGGCAACTCATTATAACATAATTGCAGAAATTAAGGAATCAGGAGTACCAGCACCTCAACTTAACATAGAAGAGGATTTCACAAAGGTAAGAAAGTATTAAACTTCTAAATATGTGTTTGAAAACAACCTCACCATTAGGTGACCATGCTTTCAGCCATTGTAAGAAGTGATGACGGGACTGTATTAAGTAGCTCTTACACTGTCTCTAATACTTACAAACTGACCAATGGCACACAGAGCAGTTGGTTAGGGTTCGGAAGCAGTTTGGGTCAACAAAGACAATTTTCTTCTCTGTACAATACCAGGTGGCCCACGGGGATCCAATCCACAATGCTGACCTTATTAATGCCATCTGCTATCCATCCATGCTGGTTAGCTAAGATAACATCAGAGCTTTTGCAGAAAGCCTGAACACTCGTAACAGTTTACATTTAAATTGTAAGAAATGAACATAAACCTGAATACCGACACTTGGAAGCAGCCTTACATCTGGAGGGGGCCAGGTGCGTTTTGCACACAGAGCCTGCTGCTTCCTCTTTAATGCTTTAAAGCACCGATCTTCATTGAGATGGCAACGTGTGATTCTAGTCACTATACTCCGATTAGAATAAATGTGAGAGCAAGGCTGGGATTCCTTTTAGCTTTTGTCATTTTTTTTTAACTATGCTCCGTGGAAGATATGAACACTGTACCATTTGTAACTGTTCCATAACAGAAAAAGAAAACATCAACTTAATTTCATGCTTCCAATGAAACAGCAAGTAAACATTTTAAAAATCAAAATTGAAAGTTTTCATAACTACACTGAAAGTTTACTCCAAGAGAATAAAATTTGTACTTCAGAATCCCTGGATTTCCTGAGGGGGGAGAATTTAAGATTAAAATGATTCTAGTCTCTTGTGAGTAGGGCAAAAACATGCATAGAATCCACAGATAGCTGAGATCAGATGACAGTCACATGCTATCTTACCAATACTGATGGCAATATTCTCACAGCGTACTATATCATCAATTGAACCTAAGGATTTTCTTTTTTCTCATCTTGCATACAATTAAATGTTGACAGCATTTCCTCATATGCTTTAAAAAAAAAAACATAGCTGAATCTGACATATCGCATTAGCCCAGCTGGTGGTCAACAGTCAAAAATAAAACAAAATCTCCGAAGAATGCTCTCCCTCTCAGTTGTGAATTTTGCATATTTCAAATATAGCTTGGATGGAGGAAGTATGTGGGGACAGCATGACATCCCACAAACTTAAGCAAAGCACCTTGTGGATTAAGAAATGAGGTAATTTTTTACTTAAAAATTTAACAGTTTGTGCATGAGAATATTTTCACTCTTTTAAAACTTTAATTTCTATCTCAAAAGCCATGCATAGAATAGTACCTCTCCATTTCCAAGAGAAAATGTACATTACTGTTTAAAAAATGCAAAAGAAGCCTCCATAGGACTATAATTCCGAGTTCTGAAAACCTAACCAGTCTTCAGTTTTGTGCCTACATTACAAACAATCCAGGCCACCTGCAGAACAGTGACTGTCATTTCACGTTGTCCTAAATGGGAAGAGGGGGAGAGGTTCCCTCTTCCTTTCACACTTCCTTACCTATGATCCTTCTGAAGACATTTCCTCTTCAGGTTGATCTTCCATTTCTCAAGTGGCTTGCACTTTTCTCTAGGTACAACTAAGCCGCTCAACTAACGTTCACACAACCATTTCATCCAACCACATGTATTTTGAAGCTAACTGTAGCCTACTGAACTTTGTGTTTTCCTTATAACAGGGCAATTTACCAATTTAAAGTGTAGTAGTTGAACATAGTTTTTACCTTAACCTTCCCTGATTAGCTTTGGTCACTTGTACTTTGTTTTTTGGCAGTATTGCAAGTTCAACGCAGGGCCTCATACATGCTACACAAGTGTTCGACCACTGAGCTACACCTGGGGCCTTTTTTTTTTCAAAAATTTATTTTGAAATAGGGTTTCACTAAGTCACTCAGGATAGCCTCTGTCTTGAGATCATCCTGCTTTAGCTTCGTGAAGAATTCTTAAACTACATGTGTTTGCGATCTGGACTAACAGACTGCATTCTTCACAGTACTGTTAATAAACGTGAGACACCAGTAAAAATCTAACCTTTTCTATAAGCCAGTTTCACATGATATATGCACATGTCTGTACAATACTGATATCCTGCCTACATTATTCTTTTGATAATGGAATGTCAAACATAATTCTATCTTGAGGTGTTAAAGAAAGGCAATAAACAGACGTAACCACTTCCAACCAATTAGTAAAACCAGGAAAATAACAGGGAGGGGTAAATCATCTAGAATTATTTCCAACACATACTGGTACTTCATAAGCAGTCTTTACTATCTTTTTCTTAGCAATACGGCTTGCATTCTCTTGCATGGGTATTAGCTATTAAGTTGAATACTAGCTATTAATTGATCTCCTACCTGCATTCATATATTAAACTGCCAATGAAGTGGCAATCAAATAATAGATAAAATGGGTTTAATTACATATTGTATGTACTTCCCTCTTATTTGGGGGCTTTACAAAACATTAGTAATAAAGATTTAAAACCAAAAGACACATTAGCCCTCTAGGCTGCTAAAATTTCTCAGTATGAGAAAAAAAAATAAAGTCAGGCCTTTGACAGTGATCATCTTAGGTCTACTAGGTAATTGAAAAACAGCCAAGTTAAGATTCAAATTTACTTTTTTAGCCAACACAACACAGTACTACGTACAAGACAACATGAATCTTGAAATAACTCTGGCTAGACAAAATGTGAAAGATATTTAGGAATTAAAATTAGATGTGAAGTTTTTGGTTTCAGAACCATAGATGCAAAGTTACATTCATAAAGGTAGTCTTCAAAGATGAATGCCAATAAAACTTAAGTCCTCTATAGGCATAATACCAATACATTTTTTTTAATGTACGGCTTTAGATAATTAAGGATTAAAGGAGTGCTAATCAAAGGATTCATCTAAAATCTGACCTAAAATCCTACACCAAAAATATTATTTAAAGCTTTTGTTTTCTTCAATTTTTTTCTTTAAGATTTCCATAGCTCTTCAGAAGCTATTTGTTTATAACACTACCTATGTACCACTGTCTATAAGAAAATAATTATTTTCTGTTTATGCTATAGATATGAAACTTAAATTATGTCTAATCAAAATGACTGTAAGGACTGGGGCCATTTAAAAAAATTACTTTAAGCAATGAAATGTAGTATCTTTCCTCTAATGAATATACAATAAAAGTAAATATATCTTTAAGTATTCTAACAAAAGAACTTAGGAGCAACAATTATATATTTCATCCTCAGTTTTCAACAGATTGTAAATATATATACATATATTAATATTTCAGGTATAAAAGAATTAAATTACATTAATGATAAAAGTATTCAGTATATTCCCTTACAAAAGGGACTGTTAATTCTAAAAGAGCTCTCAAATTGACTTCAAGAAAAACGATGGCTTTAATTAAAGAACACAAAATATTCAGAATTTTAAAAAGCTATGCTTGAACTTGCAATGATAGTTAATTTAGTCAAAACATATTAGAAAGATTTTTGTTAAAATTTAACTTCTTTATCCTCCAATTAAAAATACAATATAGAACAATCCCCTAAGAGAATGTACGTGGGTGGGTTCCTTGTTTTCCACATACTAGAAAATTTGCTAGGCAATAATGGTGCTAACAGAGAATAAAATAATTTATTCCCTTGCTGAACTAGTTATCTGCTGATGTGATCCTAAAGAACAGATACAGTTCACAATTGAGAACTCATCTCAAAATATGAATAAAGGCACTAATCATACATTTACATTTTTCAACAATTAGTATCTTATAATTGGGTGATTTGCAATGAACATCTAAATCAATGTTGGGCTATTACATACTTGATAGGGTCAAAACATTCTCTTGGAGTAAAGGATTATCAAATTTCATGTTACCATAACAAGAAAGATCTAACAAAAACCTTTAAAAAGTCTTGCGTGAACTTTTCTCAATCCTTGGCACAGTGTTTGCCTGAATGCTGATTTCATAGCTAACATACATCACTTCTAAGGCAACAGCAACAAAATGGTTTTGAAAAATGATCAAGAAAATAAAAAATTGCATTTTAAAACTTAAATAGCAATTTTACTAGTAGCTGTTTGACAAAATACAATCAACTATCAAAAACACTTCATATATAATGCTGATATGGTAATATAAAAACTAATCATATAATTTGAGAGAAGAAAACTGAGACAGTCAATCTTATTAGAAGACAGATAATTACTTCATAAGAAGAAATACTGGAACATTAAGTATGTTTTTTTTCAGGACAGATTTATGAGACGTATCCTTAGTATTTATGGTAAACAATATAATCAATTGGAAGTTCCTGCAAAGCGTGCTTTCAGCAAGTGGTGTCTCCTACCTCCCACGTCCCCCGCCGCCGTCACACATACATACACCACAGGGCATACATACTGACTTACATCTGCTTTTCTTTAACATTCTTCTTTACGTGTTACATTAAAAAGAAAAGTGAACTAAACTTAACCACTACTTGAGTACAGAATCCAGGAAAGAAAAGGGTTCAAAATAAAGTTAAGCAACTATTCCCAGAGCCCAGGAAGCTTCCCTCTGGCCATTTTTCCACTCAAGAGTAGACGGGCTAAATAGATACCAAAAAATATTACCCAGAGTTCAGCTATGTTACTTCAAGTACCTAAATAAACCCATACACCTAAAAACAGAAAAATCTAAATTAACTGCCAAAATATTCAAATTAAAATACCACTTTTGAACAGCTATTTTGAAATCTTTATAAATACAGAATCATTTTTATCCAAAAAATACTGCAAAAATGAAGTCTTATCCTCAACATACACATTCTATCCCATTCATTACAGCAGAATCACATTTGAAATAAACAATAATGAAGTTACAAAAATTTTCCTCCCTCCAAATTTAGAGTATGTTTAGATTATTTTTCATGTAAGACAACTGCTTCAAAACCTTTTTAATGCTATCCAATCAGTAGGCTTTTGACAGATTATGACTTTTTCATTTTAATTTATCAGTTAAGAATATTAACTTTTTTTAAAGCTAAAATTAAATTTAGTAATTTCCTGTAACAGTTTAGAACACAAAAACTACAAAGATGGCAACTGCTTCACACCTACCGCTCAACGTCCCAAAAGGATTTAGACAAAGACCTATGTTTGTTAATAAGTATAGTGCTGGTGGCAAAAATACTGCTGACACTATTTCAAATTTTAAGAAATAAAAAAGAACTACTTAAACTTCTGCTTCAATGATTGCACATATGATCCTTCCAAATACCTGATTTTTTGCAGACAATGCAAGTATCATATTTTAGTGCCACTACATTTTAATAACTTCTGGTTATTACATATTCATTAAACATAACACTCTTAAAATGCCAGATTTACCCAACAGTATTTGCTGTTGTGGCTTGGTTCTCAAGTAAGTATTTTACCTTGAATAGTTTTTTTTACCAAATGCTATAGGCAGAAAAGTGAAATTAATTCCTTTAGATAAATAAACAACCGTAATTTCCATGCTAATAGCAACTTAAAACTGCTCCATGACATGCAATAATGTTGAGGGAAATTTAAAGGCAAGTCTTCATGATGTTTAATCTTCCTTGTATTTGCCTTCCAGGCAGATTTCTGTCTTTAAGATAAATTTTTTCCAAAAGATAAATGTTTTAGGTAGGAAATATTTCGTGCTGGAGGCATGTGTGAGTAGTACCTGGGGATTTCCATCACTACTCTGTGGAACCACATCTATCTAGGTGGGAGAGAGTGTTAGTCAAGGATTGAAAGAAACTAGTCAGAAAGGTTATGAGAATACTTACGAAAACATTAAATATATGACAAGCTTTTTTTTTTTTTACAAGGCAGTCACTGAATAATTACAATAAGCAGTCAGAAGAGTTTTGGTGCTGAAAACATAGACACATGATGTTCATTCAACTGAAGATTAGTGCATTAAAAAAAAAGTTAAGAAAAAAATATTTTATGTTCCAGTTCAGCTGCACTTGATTCAAGTGTTGCTAATAGAGGTTTGTGTTGTTATAAATTAAACATGCTGCTGCCTTAGCAGCCAAAGATTCTAGGAAAATGTTCATGTCACAGAATAAATACAGCAGTCTCTTTCAAGCAAGAAAGTTATCTAACGCCAATCCGGGAGGTCATCCACTCTAGACCTTGGCATAACCTAAACAAAAGAAAGAAACATTTGCAAAATAAAAAACCTTTTGCTAAAAAACTGAAAAGCATGCTTATAAATTTTAAGTTTTGCTTACAGGTTAGTAGTACAATCATTACACACTTTAGTGACAGCATTCAAGTAACAGTAAAGTGAATTTTTAATGGACGAGTCACTTAAACGTACACTACATTCCACTCTACTGCTTTAAGTAGAGTATTCTTATGTGATACAGATCGAACTTCATTTAATGTAGCAATTCGATTTAGACTTAAGCTCCTTTACTGTAGTGATTCCACTCATTTGGTCTTGGATTTAAGTTTATCCTAAGAAAACTGATTGATGCAATGACAACCTGAGTGTCTTCTGAATGTACTACTACTTACTTTTCAGTACTTAAGTAAGGAATTTGAAATTTATCTTCTCTCTTTTTCTTTCTCAAATTTTCTAGCCTTATGAATTACACTGTTACAGTTATCGTCTTATGTAGACTGGTGGGTAAGAATCTCAACAAAGATATAAAAAGATATAGGAAAAAAAAAGGCTTTAGGCAAATCACCCCAATAAAGGACTCTGCTGGACCCAGAGAAGAAGCATCAAGATATGGCCACTGCAGCCCATTCTAAGGATGGAAAACTGAACTAATAAGTGGCGATTTGAGGGGTAAAGTGAGTCAGACGCAGGAGATTAAATATGTTAATATTGCATAGTTTCTCTGATTTGGGAAACCCAGAACACAGGCATTCTATAGAACCAAATAAGTGTGATAGTGGGAGTTAGGGGGAAGATGGAGAGGGTACATGGGAGGTCCAAAAATGAGGAGGGAAAAGGAATCGTAACATTGATGTGATATGTGTGTGCACAAAATACTAAAGTTCATTGTAAACATTTTATGTTGCATATGTATTAATAAAAATGATGGGATAAAAAGAATGATCGCACATAGAGGAATGGGGAAATTGTCTTAATCTCATCTTGAAGACACAATTTTGTAAGTTTTGCTATTAAGAGTACAACTAATTCATTCCCCTTACAAACGGACTGAAACTAAAACCACTAACTACCAAAAAATAGCAGTGACTTCACTTTACCCTTCTGACTTTGAGAGTATGCAATACCTATCATAGACTAGTCTAAAAACATGGGCCCAAGGGTCTACACAGAACTAGTACAGTACAAGCTATTTCTCATGAGAGAAGCTGAAAAGTTGAGCTAAGGATAAATAAGTTCCTATACATAGCACTACAGTTCATACATATAAAACATCGGCTTCTCCTTGGCCTAAATCCATATTCAGATTCTTAAGAGAGGATGAAAGCAGAATAATGGCATTTGTCTCAAATATTTCGCGCCTACAAGTTTGTAAGACTCCCGGTGATAAAGGAACTGCGCTCTGACGATAAGATGAACGCTTAGGCTTTAGTTCCTGCAGATTACGTGTAAGTCCATAAAGCTTCCTCTTTAATTCAGGAGACATTATTTATTCATTCTCTCTTAGTAGACAAATGGCTAAAGCAATAAATAAAAAACAATCTGGATTGTGAAAACTTAGTTCAAAAGTTTATTCTTGCCCTCTTTATTTATACATGTACATTAAAAGTTTGGTCAGTAACTTTCTTGCTAAAATTATTTCAACCTTCTAGGCTTAAGATACTCTACAAAAAACATCTTTAATTAAGGACAACAAAAGTAAAAGGAACAAGACACAGGAAGAAAACAAATTGGCCTTAAAAAGTTGAAAGAAAATTGAAAGAAGCCATCCTCCCACCCCCTGACTCAGTGACACTTACCCTTCTCCTGTTAGAGCACAGCAGGACTGAATGTGCCAGGGATGGTCCTTAATTGAACTAAGGGTGAGGTATTTAGAAATTTCAGCTGCGGTCATGCAGCCTTTCATGTCCTGTTTGTTGGCAAAGATAAGCACTGCAGCCTTCCTTAAATCCTGCAGTCAATACAAAACATCCTAAATCTCAACCACAATTCAATGATCCATTCTAACAAAGATCAACATAAGCCAAATAATTTAAAGTTATTTTTCTATTTTGGGGTCAACCGAATCAAGCCAAAAAAATAAAACAATCTAATTGTGTGTGTGTGTGTGTGTGTGTGTGTGTGCGCGCGCGCGCACGCGCGCGTACGTGGTGTGTGCGTGCGTGTGTGTGTGTGTGTGTGTGTGTGGCACTGAAGATCAAACCAAGAACACTGAGCACTAGGCAGGTACTTCACAACTGGGCAATACCTCTGGCCCTGAATCTTAAAAACTATATGAGCAATACTCTAATGTGTAATATGATAGTATGTGGCCAAATACCATAGGGTTCTTCAAAATGTAAAGAAGACTATTAGAGGTGGGAACAAGACAATTTTCATTATTTATTAGTCTCTGTCTGACTGTAGCAATGATTACGTTCACTGCATCGCACCACTGTCTTTCTTTTCTAAGACAGAGGTTTGCTGTGTGGCCTGCGTCAGGCGTGTGAGTACCGGGGATCCCAGACATGTACCGCTGCACGCAGCCAGCTTCGTTTTTGCTATCAACACAACAGAAATATTCTAAATGGTCATTGACAGAAGAAAAGTCAACTATGGAGTTTTATACCATTGTTTAAAAAAAGTATGAACTAAAGCTATAACGTGGCTAAATATCCATGTTATAAAAAATTACAAGCTACAGAAAGACACAAATATAATCATATCATATAAAATTTTGAAAATATGGAAAACTTTGTACAATTTTAGATTGTAAAATATAAAAATATATTGAAAATACCAAAGGTATCAAGAAAGAAGTTAAAAAAAATAAATCAGAGTGAAAAGGTCTCATAAAATTTCTGGTGACAGCCAGATCTGGTGATGCAGGCCCATAAGTCCTAGCACTCTGGGAGGCTGAGGCAGGATGATTTAAATTCAAGCTCAGCTAGGACAATTAAGCAACTTGGTGAGACCCTGCTTCACCAGCTTCAAAATCATGAGTGTAGAGCTCAGTGCAAGGCCCAGGATTAGATCTCTGGCACCAACAAAAAGGAAAAAAAAAAAAAAGAAAGAAAGAAAGAAAGAAAGTACCTTATATTAACTGGCAGGTGCGTGAAAAAGTTTGTAGTATATGTGTATTGATTGGACCTATGTCTTCTTTATGCTAGCTAAGAACTCTATCAGAGAGCTATACCCCAGACCTTTATAAAACCGTCATTTCAAGATAGGATCTCACTAACTTGCCCATGCAGGCCCTGATTTTGTGATACCCCTGCCTCAACCTCCTAAATAGCTGGTAGGTACCACTTTGCCTGGGCAATGAATGTGCTTTACTGTCTAATTTTTTGGTTTATCTCCAATATTTAGAATTAAGTAGTCACCAATTAAGAAACTTTTAGTTATTACAAACTCTTGAGAAAAAGAACCCAAGTTTTCATTTTTCATGTACCAATTTATCAAACTATTAAGGCGTGCTTATGTAATCTTTGAAATGTCCTAGTAACAGCAGTAGTCTAAGAATTAATGTGTTCATTTTCTAAGTTTGAAAAACTCCTGAAATTTTGATGGCAAGACTTTCAATATTATATATATATATATATATATATGTATATATATATATATATATATACACACACACACATATATATAGTTTAAGAGGCAACAATCAGTATTAGTTCATATAATGTCTGTAAAAAAAAAAAAACAAGCCAATGTATTGATACCTTATTCCATTACTCTTGAAGATTTGCTTTCAAAACTTACCTCATGAGCCAACATTCTGTATAATTCTTCTTTCGTAATAGCTAGTCGTTCCCTGTCAATGCTGTCAACCACAAGAATGATGAACTGGAAGATAGTTTAAAATGAAAGAAAATTAAATTGGTATGGAAATGTTTTCTAAAAAAGCACTCAAGTGATCCAAGTAGCGTCCTCACGTGGCATCACCATGACTACTCATGTGGTGGTTTGAACCACAGACAGCTTATATAGTACTGAGTCACATACAGTAAAACTCAATGCAAAGAAAACGGTAATGTACAACTCAAATAAAAAACCGATGAAATGTACTTTATTTTTTTTAAGTGCTTCCTGAAACAACTCCAGATCTCTCCTAAGCTTTAACAAAGAAACCACAAACATATGTTAGAGAAAAGTTAGACACTTTTCTGGGAAACCTAGTTATCTTCATATTGAAGAATAAATTGAGACGCATATCCTTCACCCTATATTATAATCAAATCAAAATGGATCAAAGATGTAGATATTACAACAGAAAAACAGAATGTGCTAGAAGATAAAGAAAGCAAACTTTTTGAAGACAGCAGAGCCAAAGATTGTCTGAATGAACAATAGCATAAGAATAACAAAGACCCACAAACAGGACTGCATCAAATTAAAAAGATTCTGCATAGCGAAGGTAACAACCCACAGCACGGAGGCAATCTACTGAATGGCTAAAAAAAATGCCAGCTACTCTTGGACACAGAACTCAAATAAATTATAGACTACTCAAAACAAAAGATCCAATAAAAATGGGCAAATGAAATGAGCAGATACTTCTCAACAGAAGTCCAAGCGATCATCAACAATGTCCACGAAAAAATGTACAGTGTCTATGGCTTCTACAGAAATGTTAATCAAAACAATACTGAGATACCATCAGAAAAAAAAAAAATGGCTATCATCTAAACAACAAATGCTGGCAAAGT
Organism: Ctenodactylus gundi; assembly: GCA_004027205.1. Lineage (NCBI taxonomy): Eukaryota > Metazoa > Chordata > Mammalia > Rodentia > Ctenodactylidae > Ctenodactylus > Ctenodactylus gundi. Next base: position 164,483 of record PVKB01004003.1, read on the forward strand.
TGTGGGAGAAAAGAAACTCATTTAAATTTTTGGTGGGAGTGTAAACTGACATAAACATTGTAAAAATCAGTATGGAGATTCAAACCCCTGCCCCAAAATTAGAAATTCCACTTTTTGGGGCTGCAGAATTGGCACAGTGATTAAAGCAGGCAAGCGCAAGGACAATTCCCCAATACCACATAAAGTCAGGCATGGTGGCGTGGGCCAGCAGTAGGGAGGCTGAGGCAGGAGGATCATCATGAGTCCAAGGCTAGCTTGGGTTACACAGTGAGTTCAGAAGCTGCCTGGGCTAGAGTGAGACCCTGTTTCAAAAAAATAAATAAATAAATAAAAAGAAACAAACAAAGAAATTCACTTTTTTGCAGCTATTTTCTGTGTGTCTTCCCCAAAAGAGTTAAACATGAAGTTGAGAAGTGATCTATTAAGACAAGAAAAGTAGAAGTGGGTGATAGATATGATCAAAATTATGAAAAGACAACTAGAGTAATCTGAATATAAACTGAGAAGGTTTTAGAAAGAAATCAAAGAAAGGAAAAAAACATATCAAAGGAAGAACAGATCGAGCAGGAAGATGTCAGGAGTTAATAACCTATAGCTACACGTATTACAATAGAGACAGTATAGCTTTTGAACGTCATCTCAATTCAAAGAATTTTCAAAAAGTAAGACAACAAGGGTGAACATAGGCTAGAGAAACAGCTCAGCAGTTA